>CAXDID010000603.1:0-25566 GCA_963988835.1 Hexamita inflata | reverse complement strand
TATATAATACTGTTTATGTAATACTGCAGTATTATATAGGTATCGGGTTGGAAGCTACCTACATGGATGAGTTTTATCATTGCACAGAAGTGATTGTTTACAAAAGAAGTACATTATATCATAAATGCTATAAATTTCTTTCATTTATCAAAAAAGAATGCTTTCTTCTATAATATATTATTAAACATTATAATTATCAAATACCTCTTCTTAATTGTGTTATAAATAATTGATGCTTGACGATAACAAATACATCTTTTGTAAAAGAGCTTACAATATTAATAATGTACTTTTAAATAAAGACATTCTATTGAATAAATAAACCGATTCGTTATTTCTTTATTAATAGTAAATGTAATCTTCAATAATAACAGTTTAAATGACAGATTTGGATAATTTTGCTGTATTTGGATTCAACTCTAAATAAAATTATTTAAAAGATTGTATAATAAATGTATCTATAGCATTTTCTACTGCAAACAGTGCTTTGATTTGCATTTAGTGCGATGTTAATATTGATAATTCAACATTAATATTTATTGCAAATGGGACTATTGTATCAGCAATAATGATACAACCTTAATCAAAAATCTAAATAAATAATTCAAATATTTAATATAGATTTTCTTCTAATTATTCTTCAGGTATTGCTAGTAAAATAGAATAATTATTATTATTATTTTAAATAGAAAATACTAAATTATCAGGTTATAATTATATTTAAAGCGCAAATAATGGATTCATATCTTCTTTTATTAATGTTTAAAATACATTAAAAGTGAATAATGTGCATATATGTACAAATACTTAGTTGCAAGGAATAAATAACTTGACTATTACTATTTAAGGTAAATTTAGCTACGAATGCAACAATGTATGTATTGGAAGTCATTATGTTTATGGTATTTGTAGTTAAGCTATACAATTTTCAATTCTTCAAGATAATAAATATCAATGTCTTCCACCATTTGAATATAATAGTTAATCGTGTTAATGTTCATATGGATATTTACTCAATGGTAGTTAATGTATCCATGTTATGAATAAATTAGACTAATTAACATAATAATTAGAATTACATGTCTAAACATTACAATCATAAATTATGAAGAACAAAGAATATTTATAAACATAAATATTAAATAATTTTACTTAACTCGACAATTACCTAAAATAGAACAATTCTGTTATTGAAAGTAGAATATAAGGTAATTACTCTTTGCAATACAACAATCTTCAATAAAATTTCAGTTCGTTAGAAAATACTACTTTAAAATATTTTTCTTAATAGAATACACACTTGATGAGCAATATATCAATACTTAATTAATATATTCAAGGTAACTCAACTATATTATAGAGTTCGATAATTTTAAAATATAATTAAATTAATTAGTAGGTATTAGATAATAATATTGCCTTATAAAAGTATATTTAAAATAATATATCAAATATAAACAACTAAGTGAAGACTAATTTCGATTCTACAAACAATAATATACTTAATTACTACGCAAAAGCAGATTAATCACTTAATTAAGCTACTATAGGAATAAATAGTAGAATGAACTAAGTATTAAATGAACTAAATTAAAGAATAATTAATAATTAATAATATATGGATTAAAAAACGCAAGAAACATCAGCAAACATGAATTGGTATATAAATTAATTACTGGGCTAAGTTGAAAGTATATACTTAAGAAAAGTTGACTATAGATGTTGATCAGTGAAAACAATTTTGCGATTATATAAAATTGAAATAAAAAGTCAAAGTCCAAGCTATATTGTTCAAGAAATTTGCAAACATCTGAATTTTAGTAGTTATTATCGGCTTATATAGTCTTTCTAAAAATTTAAAAACATAAGCTCTCGTAATTAGTCTAAAGCTTCAATTATATTTGCTTACAATATTTTAAATAGCTTCTTTTACTCGTGCTTAACTCTAAAGATTCAATAAAGCGGGAGTTAGCGTGAAACAGAGTTCTGTTGTTAGATTTAAATAGCTTGTATAGAAGCGTTTTATGGAAGTTTATGCTGATTAAGTGTATAATAAATCTTGTTCAACCAGATAAATTGCAATTATTGGTAATTTCGCACGCAATTGTGGAATGCTATGTAATATTACAACTAAATTCCACTTATTGTTCGTTTTAATCCTTCATTTTAATCCTTGCATCCCTTCATTCGTCTCTTATTACAACACTAATTCCAGATTTCATATGGAATTAATCTTCATTCTTAAACCAGCAGCCTGGGTACTGGAAAATAAATTGAAATTTGCTCAGATAAGTGTTCTAAGAACCATTATCCAATCTATATCTTAAGCAAAGTACTAGAGTTAATCTAATTTATGATGTTTAAATTTCAATGAAATTTCATTTACTTTGTCCACCACTTTAGAACTCAAATAATTAAAATTTAAGGGTAGTAGTACCGAATGTGAAAGTGTTTATTATTTGAAAATTGTACTGTGCGCACACTGTGCGCATCAAAATGTGAGCATTTTTTATTTTTGTTCGCATTTTGCGCACAAAAACCAGCCCTAGGGGGTACCCCTCCAAAAATGCTCCTTACCCTCTAATAAATGACGAATCTCACTTCTGTGTTATCTTTTGTATCATAATATAGTATCATAATATTGTACATTACCTATCACTCCTATTCACTTACAGACCCCAAAGCGCGCAGATACAAACCCCATCAATATTTATGAATAAAAGGGTCTATAAATGAACTATATTTGGGGTCTGTAACTGAAATGATTTGATATTTAATTGATTAAATATTATTGATTCTAACGTGTTTTAAGAACAAATATAAACGAGGAAACTTAACAGTCTATCATATATCATACTATTTTAGTTATTATATTCATTAAAATAGCAAAAATTAAAAATATGTTGATATTTGAAGAATATTTTCAGAAAAGGGGTCTGTAACTGAAATGGAAACCCAAATCTGATATGAAATATGAGTCATAAACAGCCAGATTTGCTCTCACTTATAGACTCCTTGAATTATTTTGGGAAATCAGCAGGGGGCCTGTAAGTGAATTGGGGTGGGGGTCTGCATTCGAGGTAATGTAGTACTCTCACGATTTCTGTAAAATATCTAAAAAGTTGGAATTAATTCAGTACATGTAGTTCCTTTCTAATCAATTGAAAATACTCATTCCTCTATAACCAAATGTATTGCACGGAGTTATCGTCAAACTTAAATTTAAACTTAAAATTTAAAAAAGATGTTAAATCACACATAGAACTAAATACATTAAGGCTGTTACATAAATGAGGAAGCAGAATCACTTAGATTGGAAAAAAGATGAAAACCATTTTAATTAACTGGAGAATCACTAACCACAAGAATTATTAAAATATATATTATTTTTACTTGGATATGGTAAAATAACTATAAAATAACATTTTAATTAACTGGAAATTCACTAACCACAACTACATGGGGGTTCCTTCATGTCTAACCCCCTTGTAAGCGAGTTGACCCCCTTAAAAGCGAAAATGCGACCCCCTTCTGAATGAGGTTATGTAGTAATATAATATTATTAAAATATATTATTACTCTTAACACTATGAGTGAGGGTTGAGCCCCTCGAATCACAAAGAGAGCTTTCAGTGAGTACTTTTATTATATTATACACACATAGGTGGTAACGTACCCAAAAATTAATTTTCCACTCCATGAAGTTGATGATGTTCGACAGAAGAAAATTGAAAATAATCAATGGCAAAGGTTTATATTTCAGCATCAGGTTCCTTAGATCAGGGAACAGCGAATATTGACGCTAAGTTTCATCACTATCAAAATATAATTAAATTGATTAATATCACATAACTCATATTCTGATACTAATTCGTCCTGGTATCGACCCATTTTGAGCAGTATTACTGACTTAATAAACTAATTATATTATTAAAACTTACTTATGACAATTATTTGAAATCGATAACCGAAATGTAGTACTGTGGTGTCCGAGCCAACTTTGATTTTAACAAATGTTTATGTAATAATTGCGCTTGAAAATTAAATCACTGTATTTATGCTAATTATAACATATTCAATTAATTCTGCGGTTCATTTCTTTTTCACTTCATCCTTCAAATGACGAAGCACACACGAAGCAGACGGATCACAATACAAGAGCGTCGCATAATGATGAGAATGTGAGAAACAGAATCACAAACTGTTGCAACCAAGAAATACATTGCTTGTTGCCTTCAATGTAGTCTCCAAACTGTTTATTCCATTTTAAGCACTTTGAAGTTACAGGCAAGCTAGAAGCTTCTCATGCCGATAATAGTGTCAGAAAATTTGACTAAGCTGAGATTTTCGCGTTGTTAAATATCGCCAGAGCCATAGATTCGAAACTCGACGAATCATAGCTGAAAAATACTAAGCCCTTCGTGGAATTTCCATGTCTCTAACAACGGTATCTCGTCTCCTGGCCAAATTCAGTTTAAGCTTCTATGTTGCTAAGATAAAGCCAAAACTTACCGAAAAGCATAAATTGGAAAGTTTGAACTTTGCTCGAATGAACCTGAAACAACCAATTGAATATTGGAGAACTTTTTAGTATACCGATGAGTATCGCTCAAAATGCTATGCAAATCGAGCGAGTAGAGTGCTCAGAACACCTAAAGACGAGTGGAATCCGAAGTATTTTCTCGAAGTGTAAAATATGGACTGTTTTCGTGCATGATCTATAGTACGATTAGCTATAGATATAAGGGTCCATTATGGTTTATACCGTGCGGTACGACCATGAATTCAATTGTCAATTCTTAAGTTCTCAGACAAGTTACACTTCCATCACTTAATAGCATAACTTGAAGTTGCAACAAGATAACGCCCCGACACATTTTAGTAAGTATATGAAAAACTTTTATACTGCTAACAACATTGAGCTCTATCGCTTTCCAGTAATGAGTCCAGACTTAAATCCACTTTTTCACTGCTGGAATCCTCTGAAGTCAAACATTTCCCCTGAAGAATGTACCACATATGACTTATTAAATGAAGAAGTAAAGAGGGCGTTGGAGTAAATCTCGTTAGATATCATCAATCATTTGATTGACTCTATGCCCAAAAGGTTAGAAGAAGTAATAAAATAGAAAGGAGACGCTACTAAACATTGAGTTAATATATAGTTAAAATTAATACAAAAAATAGTTTTGAAATAGTTAGTATTTTTTGAAATCAAAGTTGGCTTGGCGACCACAGTACATTTCAAAATTCAAATTTTCAGTAAATTATAAATCAAAATTTGATTGTAACCATATATTCTTGAGTTTGGTTATGACCGTAGTAATAATATTTATAAACTCTATTGTCCCATCATTTCTTTTTAGAGTTTACTGTAAAACAACTTCTTCAACGATGGATTCACTGAGGCCTAACCTGTTTTATTAATGTGATAATAGCTTATACGATAAAAATTAATTTTCCTGCTTGACAAGAAATTTATTTATATCTCAGCAGTACTAAGTTGAGTTAAGCTTCTTCTTACAAAATTTTAGAATTCTCAACTGCTCGCTTTCAAAAGTCGAATCATCATTGCCGATTCGTTCTTGATTGGATACTAATTCAACAATCGCCGTGTAGTGAGCTATGTATATAGATCAATAAAAGCTACGATTCCAGACAGCCTTATCAATTCAATAACTTCTACTTGTATTCACTTAGATTTCCACCGATTCAAGAAACTTGATGGAAGGAACAATATCGTAATTTAAATAGAAAGTGCAATATAAAGTGATATCACATCGCTTTTTAGACGGCCCGTGTAAGCCTATCAAGTTATAAGTTGAAACAGTTTCAGAATGCAATATCGTCAAAATATTTCATAGATAAAGTTACGAAGATGGATTCTAATTAAATTTAAAAATTTAAATAGTAATTTAACAGCTTCTTAGATATTTAAATAATTTATTTAGCCCATAATGGCGTTTGATCAAAAATTGATTTCTGGAGTGTAAGGTTATAAATCAATATACGTCAGTTAAATTGGTTTTTAAAGGTGGTATGTCAAGCTCTACACCACCTACTTTGCGGACTTTTTGTTATCGAACCTCACTCAAAGTGTTAATAATTTATAATACTTTTTTGTCCCATGTTTGATAAAATTTTGCTAATAACAATAAATAAAGCATTCTTGTATTATCCACTCCTCATATGCTCATTTAGACACTTGTATTAAATTTGAGAATTATCCATTCCTCTGACACTCATGGTTGGTTGTTTGGAAATCCGCACGATGCTGAGTAAAATGCTAACTTTGGCGATATTTTGAGTTTCATTTCAGCGTCAAAGTCTCAGCGTACGACGATAGCTCTTGATTCGGGCGATTTCATTCAGGGGTGTGGGCTGTCTGATGCTACGAAAGTGTAGGGTGAGTATGTACTTGAAGCGTGGCGTTAGTCCTTCCAGCACAACGAGTTTTTCGATTATGTAACTCTTGGCAATCACGACGAGATGATAGCCGAGTCAGTGAAGATCATGAACGAGAATCTGTTGGACGAGAACGTGCACAACCACACCATTTCCTACAACACCTTCTCCAACGGTGGTGCTGTGTCAGCCAGGTTCAAGTTCGCAACTTTGGACAACGTGAAGTACCTGATCACCGGTTTCATGTACGACATGACCCCAGTCCAGCCCTTGACTATAAAATCCTTCATGACTGAGATGTCCAACGACCAATTATTCTCCTCTCTAGTGAAGAATGCGGACGCGTTCATCATTCTTATTCACATTGGCTGGAACCAGCACCCGGAGGGCTACCACTTCATCTACGAGCAAATTAGGTCCATGTCCCCAGGCCCAATCATCATCCTTGGTGGTCACGAGCACCAAGCCGCTTACATTTACCCGGTCAGAATAAACGAGTCGTTTAAGAACCCCTTCCCAGAAACGATGAGCGAGGGATTCGATGTAAACGTTATCTTCGCCGAATCCGCGAACTACTTCAAGGAACTCACTATTATTGATTTTGACGTTTAAAAAATAAATGGAGTAAGAAAGCTAATTAATGTAAATCGCACAATCATTAAATCTAACAAGTAGCTGTTCCTGAAAGAGGTACAACTAAATGAGTTCAATAACGCAAACGCAAATAAAATACAAGCGTACATTGACGAAAAAGTTACAGAACTCAACATTCTGAAGCAAATCGGAGTGGCACCACAGCCATACATATTCCTTAACCCGAACACAGCAGATACAAACTCAATCTGGAACCTCTGGATGAAAGAAATAGTCCCCAAAACACTGCAAAAACTACCTGACGCAAGCAAACTCAAAGGAGAAGTTGTCAATATCATCGGCACCTCGTTCTTCAACAATGACATCCTCCAAGGACCCATATTCGTCAACGACCTGTACGTTACCGTTCCATACACTAACGAATGGTTCTACGACTACCCAGAAATCAAAGGAAAAGACCTCAAAGCCATATTCTGCGAAATGATCGGAGGATGCAAAGCTGTCAAAGCACCAACCGGCTTCCCAAAGTACTTCCTGAGCGAAAACGTTAATGATCTCGAAGCAGAAAAAATATACTCAGTTATACTCACCGACTACGATAACTCAAGATTCGAAGACAAGGCAAAGAAATTGGGTATAAGCATTAAGAGAGATGAAGGATATTACGGAAATATTACACCATTCGCTGTTTACCAATAATTTGTTGAAACATACTGGAAGATGTGATCAATGATATATGTTAAGTTTTAATAATATATTATGTATTTCAAAAGTTATAATATTCATTCAAATCCCAACAAATTTAATTAATCAATAAATTTATAAAGTTTAACTACTTTTAAGTTATTTCTTTGAAATTTTAATTTGTAAATGTTTAATATATTAGTTAATCTGAATTATATTTCTTTTTGTTATTGTATTTATTAAAATCCACTGTGTTTTCTCTCAATTGCATTTAAAAAATTAACTTTATACAAAATATTTGAAAATCTTTACACATTTAAATGTTTAAATAATTAAATTTTATATCTTTTAAGCTAATTCTAATAACCCTATCTTTCCCTAAATTATGGATTAATTTATGTGCTTTATTTAATTATTTTTAGCTTATGGATAAGGTTATTAGGTAATATATCGGAGCCTATATTAAATTTTAATAGTTTTTAACTACTAAATAAATTTAGAGTATTGTAATTTTTAATTTAACTGTGCATTTTAACAATTGTTACATATTTAGTATTTAAACAGTTCAAGGTTCTGCACTGAATGCTAGTTAGATTCAGACTCTGTATTTGCAGTTGCTTGAGGACTTTAACCCGCTTCTCTCCGAGTTTGTTGGACTGCAGGTTCAGCTCTTTGAGGTTCGTAAACCTCGTAAGCTAGTTGATGTCAAACAACTTATTGTATGACAAATTCAAGATTTCGACGTTAATAACATCATGCTCGTCTGAATAGAACAACTTGCCGATTTTGTTGTGGCTTGCGTTTAGCTCGACCAAACACGGAGACAAGGCAGTGAGATAGTCCAACGACTTGAGCAGGTTGTAGGACACATCTAGTTTCTACAGCAGCCTAAACTCGCAGGCCATGAAGTCCGAGTTGGCGAGCGAGTTGTTCTTCAGCGTCAGTTCTCTGAGCTGCGTGAGTTCCTGAAGAAGATGAACCTCTCTGAAGCTGCAGTTGTCCAGGTGCAGCTGATACAGCGATGTTAGCTGGCAAATGGTTCTTTTGTCCTGAAAGCTCATTTTGTTATCTTTTATCTGCAGGTAGCTTAGATTAAGATTTTTAAGAATACCGAAGTCTTTGAAGTCGGTACTATCTAGTATTAAGTTTTATAATGCACATAGTTTTAATAATGATTTTTCGTCTTTAAGAATGTAATTTTTTATAGCAAGTGTGATAACAGTTTTGTTTCCTTCAGTTTGGTTTAAGACTTCTAAGTCAACTTAAAGTCCAGATTATTTAGAGTGTTGGAAACCTAAAATTTTAAGAAGCAGTTGATTTATATATTCTTAGATCACAATAGTTTGATCAACATCTACAAATAATAAATGTTTTATTTATTATTTTTCATTCCTTTCGAGTAAATTATACTACCGACGTATAAGTTTTTTATAATTGTAATCATAAATTGTGATTTTACCTATTTTGTCATAATATAATACCTTGTTCAATCTAAAACATATTGTGAAGTGGTTCAATATATATATAATTAAATATTAATTTTTTATCATTCAGTTAAAATAAAATAAGATTATATACTACATAACCTCATTCAGAAGGGGGTCGCATTTTCGCTTGTAAGGGGGTAGGTCAACTCGCTTACAAGGGGGTTGGACATAAAGGAACCCCCATGTAGTTGTGGTTAGTGAATTTCCAGTTAATTAAAATGGTTTTCATCTTTTTTCCAATCTAAGTGATTCTGCTTCCTCATTTATGTAACAGCTTTAATGTATTTACTATGTGTGATTTAACATCTTTTTTAATATCAAGTAACTATTTTACTTTATTTTATGGTATGCAATATAAACATATATACGTAATATTAACATAACATAATCCATCAATACATCTAAACGCAATAAATAAATATATACTAGTGGTCACTAAAATTTTAAAAGCATTTAACTCAACAAAATGTTAACTTGTAAATATAATAATGTGAAATATTAGCTTCGATTAATAACATGACTCACTCAACAGCAACAATCCAACAATACATCTAAACGCAATATATAAATATATACTAGTTAATTTACTAAATCCAAGTAAAAATATATATTTTAAGAATATTTGTAAAAATGAACATAATTCAAATTGTAACAAGTCGTTAATGCAATATGAACACAAAAATTTATTTATTCTTCAGCAAAATCATTCAATCGTTGTTTACATTAAGATAAATTAAAACTATTGAGTACTTAGCTATAAAAGACGCTTACAATTAAAATGGGTTTCACCTTTGTGGTTCTTATCTAATGAGTCATGTTATTATTTCATCTTTGTTATTATACTTGGTATGATATTATATGTGAAAATCAAAAATGACAATAATAAGATCTCCAAAAATATTTTATAAGTTATGTGGAGATAGCTATACATGAATATATGTTATTAATTTAGGTTATAGTTTACTGAAAAGAATAATAAGATGTAATTAACGGTACATTTATTTGTGAGATTTTCAATATTATTCTAATTCTATATTATGAAGTGGTGAGAATATATAATAATAATCTATCATTTATATCTAATCAATTCCACTCCAATGAACTAAAAATCAGAATTAGAAGAACAACAACAACAACAAAACGAGGAGTTTGAATTAGAGGAGAACGAAAGAGTTCCACGAAGGAGCAAATTCGTAGCGAAAAAATACAACGACCACCCGGAACTGGAGAACGCGCGCGAGAAAACTGGAGAGGAATTTGAGCTCTGAAATATTAATATTTCGATTATTTATTTTAAGTAATAAAATGACGAACTAATTTCAACCATAAAATAGAAGACATCACTCCGTAAATTACGTCTATGCTGGTTCACCCTTTTTCTGATGATCACATTTCCTTTCTAAACGACGATCAATAAGAAAACAACATTCCTCTCTAACCAAATATCTCGCGTGGCGTTATCACACGTCAAACCTCCTCACAGACTCTCCGTTAGCTTTTTCTGGCTAATGGAGTTTGTTTTGGAAATTTTTTGTTGATAACAGCATTTGGTTGAGTAGGGGAGTTGCGTGTTATTGTGTTTGCGTTGTTTCTTATTTGTTCAAGGTTTAAACCTGGGAATGGTGTCATAAATTAACTATCTTGTTTCTCGATTTTCTGGGGTCATTTCATAAAATATAAAGTGATATTTTCAATTTCAGTTATTTTCATGTGTTATATGTTCTATACTTGTCTAGTATAGGACTCTATATTTTTAGACTAATTTTTATGATGTTATCAGATTATTAATATATAACATTCGCGTTAAGTTTTTAAATGATGAGTAAATTACAGCAACTGTATATTTATTCTTACTAAAATATATTCATTAAGGTGTAACATTCATTGTATTCTCTTAGCTGTATGTTATATTTATAATTAAATATTAAGTTGTTATTAAAAGTGGTGGTCAGTTTTAATTAAATGTATCTACTCATTTTTTTGTTTATACTAATTCAGTCTTCTGTTGAGGAACTGTAAGTCCACGATAGATACACCTAGTTAGGCGCAGCCAAGGCAACGTGCGTAATGCGGCTGCTTCATGCAAGATCTATGGCCATACCGATCTATGGCAGCTCAACTTTGAATAGAGGCATTCAAAACGATTTAACGATTTAACCAAGCCGCATCTCATGAAGTATACGATTCCTACCTACCTCAGGAAGTGGGATGCGGCGAGGAACAAGAAGTGCAATCTACTAATCATCGACACAAAGCCAGTATTCAAACAAGTGAGAGTTAATATATTATAGTTAATATATTTTGCTTTTGAACCACTCCAAATACGTATGTTCAACCGAGATTATTATCAATTCAAAGAGATACTTGTTATACATTAAAAATGCTTTTAAAAACTATGTAAAGGATAAATGATTATAGAGGATCTAATGATAAACAAAACATTATCGCATTTATACTTGTAACAAATCAATGACAATATTATTCTTGGAGATTATATTAAACCCGCTGTATTTAAAACTTTGAGCATATCTAGAAATATAAACAAAAAGTAATATATTTTAGACGTGAGTATCTTTAGTACTTTGGACGAATGTAACATTACATCTTTGAATATTACAAATTTTGAAATTATCAATATCCAAGCCTTATTCAATTATAACCTAGAAAATTTGAGCATTGTGTCAAACTAATTTAGTTATTTTGAAAAAAGCTAGTTTCATTTGTTAAAAAATATTGTAACTCTTTCACTAAAAGAATGCAATTTTAGAGAAATACGCTTTTTACAAGATATAACAGAGTTAAAGGAGTTAACTTTGAATGAAAACAATCTTGAGAATTCTGATTTTATAGATTGCCAATTCAGAAAGTTGCAAGTTTTAAATGTGTCATCCAACAATCTAGAATCACTGGATTACTTAGACGTTTCGTAAAATTTATATCACATTGATGCAAGTTACAATAAAATTAAAGTATTGTTTAAAGAATGTTCCCAAGTTTTAGAAATTGATGAGCTTGATCTATCTAATAACAAACTCAACGACTTATCTGGCTTAAGATTGTGCACAAAATTAAAATACTTGAATATAAGCTATAATAGCTTAAGAAAGTAGGTATAAGTATAAATACTGAGCGAACTTTCTATTTAAGATTTAAACGTAGTTGATACTAATCTTAATGTGTTACAGCATATTAATACAGTTTGTGTTACTGCTTTACAGTTTAGTGCATTCTTAAAAAGTGTTGATTTCTCGAATATATTCAATTTTTAGAATATAAGATAATTAAATATGAGGGGTCATAGTCCAAAGATCACTAATCAACAGCTAAAGTCTTTGTAAATAACTAAAATAGATCATTAAATAACACAGCTAAGTGGATTTAACAAAGTTATGACAATACATCCAAGTGTAGCAGATATCTTTAAAAGTAAATTATACTTCAAACTTAAATAATATATAAGAAATCAAAACACAGATTTAAACGATTTCAAAAGAACAATACACTAACTAAACTATTAGTTCGCGTTACACTTAAAACAAGAAGGGTTCCAAGTAAGACAAAATAGAAGCAAAATACTTTATGATTTAAATATCTTTTAAGTGATAAATAGAGACAAAAGATAAGTAAACTAACGGGTTAAAAAATTATTTGAACCTGTTACACACATTAGCTTAATAGGATACGAGTGAATTAACTATAAACTATCTAAAAAATATATATATCCAATAATTATTAATAAGAAAATATCATAATAAGAAAATTATTGCAGTGTATTGTTGGAATATTGCTGTTGCATAAAAAATTAAAATTATATATTATAATCTTTTATTGTTTCACTCCAAATAATGAATAGCATGAAGTTTGATAATCAAAATAATACTTCCTATACTAGTTAGGTTAAGGCAGATGAATTTCTTAAATTAAAATATATTAACAAGATAAATAATGGATGCTTGATTGTTGATGACGATATTCATGTGTAAAGTTTAAAATTCTTGGATTTGCTTCCAGAAGTAATTTAGCTAACTGTTTTAAATTGCAAGCATATTAGTTTAGCGCAAGCACCATAATTAATAACGCATTTGAAAATTTGTAATTGCGGAATATCGCATCTATCTGGAATTAGTCAGATGAAAAAGCTGCAATAAGTTCAAATGACCGATAATATCCCTATTTTTGAAGATTTATTTTCAAATTTACCCGAATTGAAGTCTTTGTAATTGGAAAACAACAAATTCATTGTACAAACTCATAACATCAAACCAATTGACCAGTATTTCAGCAAGTACAAAACAAAATCCTAATAAATAGAAAATTACGACCTGATAATGACAAATAAGTACAAATCGTACGTGCTGTCATCTGGAAAGATGTCAAAGATTTCTGATAAAGACATCACAAGCATAAAATTCGTGGACGAACTCATCAGACCCCTTAAAAACGGAAGAACTTAAATTAAACTCATTGGCTGTTGGAACTTAAACTTCGTTTAAACACCAATTAAAGTGAACGACCTGAACATAAGTTACTGTAGATTGTAAGACATAAACGGAATATAACAGATGGACTTGGTGGCGCTAAATCTTAGCTCAAACGAAATAGTTGACCTCGAGCCGTTAAGGGGGCTGGAAAACCTTAAGGAACTGAGCTTAGCGTGCAATATGATCATTTTCATTGATGCACTGAGAGATATGGTAAAACTCACTGAAGCACACCTAGATTATAACAGAATTCATGATTTTACTCCAATACAGCACCACAAACGATTCGCAGAATACACAAAAGTAGATTAAATAGTAGCAACAAATGCTGAAATATATTAAGCGCTGAGATTAAATATTATACATAAATAGTTTGAGTCTATTTATAAAAATAAAATATTATACAGAAAAACTCTCCTATAATTTAGCAAAACTAAAGAATAAATAACTTAATTCAGTAATTCACTATATTTTAACCAAATACAAAGTATGAACAAAATAACAAAATTATTCTAATAATTCTAAGCATCTAGTATGCGCTATGAGTGAAAAAATATTTATACTATTCATTCCTGCAACAACAATTATCTTTTGTTTTTCTGTTAACTTAGAAAAGTATAATAATAATTTGGATTTGTTCACACACATTTTTGCAACACATATTTTTCATCCGAAATGTAATATTAACACTCGTGCATGCAATTTCGTGATTTAAACTTTCAAATATCGAGAACAATTATGTTTTGTTTTTCTGTGTTTTCTTGATTATAGTTATTAATGATTTTGAAGACGCTGTGGCGTACTTTGCGCACTGTATCACTGACTGAGCTAAGTGCTAATCATTACAGAGGGCTACGTTTGAATTTGTGATGAAGAGGTAATTATAGCACTAACATTCGTTTAAAGTTCATACCTTTACTCAATCTAATTCTAAGACAAATGTAATTATGATAAACTTAGCATAAGTATTACGGTACTCTAATCACTCAAACATATCTTAAAAGGAGTAAAAGGAGGAGTCTTCGTCCACATTTTTGCGCTCTTTAGTTTTCTCAGCTGTTAACTTAGAATCACAACTCGGAATAGGTTCTGTTATCTGTCTTTGTTATCTAGTACAATATACGATTACCTCTTCTTGGCTTTGCTTTCTGTTTTACACATTAAAATAGTGTCCTTTCACCTGGTTGTAGGATCTGGATGGAAAGACGCTCGCCACCAGCTTGAAGTTATTACGGTACTGGTCTACCAACCTGAGCAACAAGGCGGTTTCTTCCTCGGTCCAACGGGTTATTGTTCTTACCATGATTACAGCGAAGTGGAATTCAAAACTACTTTCTTCACTACCATAGTGTACTAACATTTACAGCAACTTGATATATAAATAAACTTTGGAGTTTCACTGAATATCCTGGATACTTGGTATGTTTTTATCACAAAGATAGTTTGCGTATTTCAATATTTGTTGTAGCATAAACGTTATAACACAGACCCAATATTTTAAATTTGGAAACTGGCTGGGACGCTAAAATTTTATTAAACCTTTGCAAAAGTAAGATGGATTGTTCGCTCAACCAAAAACATAAAAAGTATAATAATAATTTGGATTTGTTCACACACATTTTTGCAACACATATTTTTCATCCGAAATGTAATATTAACACTCGTGCATGCAATTTCGTGATTTAAACTTTCAAATATCGAGAACAATTATGTTTTGTTTTTCTGTGTTTTCTTGATTATAGTTATTAATGATTTTGAAGACGCTGTGGCGTACTTTGCGCACTGTATCACTGACTGAGCTAAGTGCTAATCATTACAGAGGGCTACGTTTGAATTTGTGATGAAGAGGTAATTATAGCACTAACATTCGTTTAAAGTTCATACCTTTACTCAATCTAATTCTAAGACAAATGTAATTATGATAAACTTAGCATAAGTATTACGGTACACTAATCACTCAAACATATCTTAAAAGGAGTAAAAGGAGGAGTCTTCGTCCACATTTTTGCGCTCTTTAGTTTTCTCAGCTGTTAACTTAGAATCACAACTCGGAATAGGTTCTGTTATCTGTCTTTGTTATCTAGTACAATATACGATTACCTCTTCTTGGCTTTGCTTTCTGTTTTACACATTAAAATAGTGTCCTTTCACCTAGTTGTAAGATCTAGATGGAAAGACGCTCGCCACCAGCTTGAAGTTATTACGGTACTGGTCTACCAACCTGAGCAACAAGGCGGTTTCTTCCTCGGTCCAACGGGTTATTGTTCTTACCATGATTACAGCGAAGTGGAATTCAAAACTACTTTCTTCACTACCATAGTGTACTAACATTTACAGCAACTTGATATATAAATAAACTTTGGAGTTTCACTGAATATCCTGGATACTTGGTATGTTTTTATCACAAAGATAGTTAGCGTATTTCAATATTTGTTGTAGCATAAACGTTATAACACAGACCCAATATTTTAAATTTGGAAACTGGCTGGGACGCTAAAATTTTATTTAACCTTTGCAAAAGTAAGATGGATTGTTCGCTCAACCAAAAACATAAAAAGTATAATAATAATTTGGATTTGTTCACACACATTTTTGCAACACATATTTTTCATCCGAAATGTAATATTAACACTCGTGCATGCAATTTCGTGATTTAAACTTTCAAATCTCGAGAACAATTATGTTTTGTTTTTCTGTGTTTTCTTGATTATAGTTATTAATGATTTTGAAGACGCTGTGGCGTACTTTGCGCACTGTATCACTGACTGAGCTAAGTGCTAATCATTACAGAGGGTTACGTTAGTATTTTTCGATTCCCTCTTCTTGGTTAAATAATAAGGCTGTTTCTTTGGTGTATGTGAACATTACGTTATTATATTGTAAACACAAATCATTCATATCCAACTATAGACAATTATATAGTTAAAACAATAATTTAATTAATTTAGAGATGGTTTCTTGTAAGTTTTTATCTCTAAATTGTTTTAACATTTACAAGTTAAAAAGTGTTCTTTTCTTCTTGTTGTTTTTACTAATATCCAGAGCATTTTCTTTATATTGCCATATAGAAATTATATTTATACAAAATGTGTAAATAATAATTAATCTAACTCGCAAAGTTACCAGATTTCATATATAAGTAATAATGCAAACTATTTCTAATTTAATCTAATTTACTATTTTTATTACCGAAATACTCATGCCCATAATAATTTCCTTTTGATATAATTTCAGTGCTCTATTTTACTATGTTAAGTTATTCTAATTTTTCATTTGGAATTTCCGCAGAGTAAATATTCATTTTGTGTAAATTTTAACAAGAAAATATATTAAATGAGTTGAAATTTTATACTTAATTAAACATTACAACATTTATAACGGATTTAGTATTTAAACAGTTCAAGGTTCTGCACTGAATGCTAGTTAGATTCAGACTCTGTATTTGCAGTTGCTTGAGGACTTTAACCCGCTTCTCTCCGAGTTTGTTGGACTGCAGGTTCAGCTCTTTGAGGTTCGTAAACCTCGTAAGCTAGTTGATGTCAAACAACTTATTGTATGACAAATTCAAGATTTCGATGTTAATAACATCATGCTCGTCTGAATAGAACAACTTGCCGATTTTGTTGTGGCTTGCGTTTAGCTCGACCAAACACGGAGACAAGGCAGTGAGATAGTCCAACGACTTGAGCAGGTTGTAGGACACATCTAGTTTCTACAGCAGCCTAAACTCGCAGGCCACGAAGTCCGAGTTGGCGAGCGAGTTGTTCTTCAGCGTCAGTTCTCTGAGCTGCGTGAGTTCCTGAAGAAGATGAACCTCTCTGAAGCCGCAGTTGTCCAGGTGCAGCTGGTACAGCGAGGTTAGCTGGCAAATGGTTCTTTTGTCCCGAAAGCTCATTCTGTTATCTTTTATCTGCAGGTAGCTTAGCTTGAGATTTTTAAGAACACTGAAGTCTTTGAAGTCGGTTCCTTCCAATATCAAGTTTTATAACGCGTGAAACTTGGTTAGCAATGATTCGTCCTATATATAGTAATTTGAAACCCTTAAAGTATCTATTGTTTCATTTCCATTTGTTTAGTTTAATATATTTAGGTTAACTCCAAACTGTGTCTTATGAGAATTGTATATATGTAGTTAATTTAACGGTAAAATGTTAATATATTCTCCTAAAACAATATATTATGAAATGAACAAGAACTATAAATCATCAATTGGACTAGTTTAGTTTAACTTAATTAAAAAAGAGTGATTGTATTATATTTTTCTATAAATATGTCCGTATATTTTGTATTTTCCAGCCTAATCTAAATATCTGAAAAGTAACTTATCTGGATTATACATGTATTTCATTTGAAGTGGATTTTCATAATGTGCTTAATATTATCTTAATATCAAATAAAATACATAGGATTAAAAGAAATAGTACATACTTGTGATCAGTTTAGACGTAATTTACGGTGTGATGTCTTTCTTGTGTTCTATAGTAGTATATCCTAATTATCTCCTTACAATATTATTTTCCTTGCTTAGGGAAGTGCTTTCTTTCTTGTAAGGGATTAAACTCCATAATAAGAAAATGACAAATCTTATGTTTTTGACTAACAGATATCATTTTTGTAAATAAGGAAGTTGAATAAGGCTACTTAAATTCGAATTAGGGAATATAGATTGAATAAAGAATAAACGTAAAGAATGGTTAGTTCTTAGCAATAAAAAACTATAATATAGATAATATGATCTAATATTTACATTATAATATAATATATATCAAAATATGACCACTCCCACATCCAATGAAGTGCAAAAAAGCTGCAATTCGCAGCGATTATTAGCGTACCGATAACATTTAATAAAAACCACAAGCAGTTGCTGCTAAAGGTGCGAACGCTGTTTAACCAAGGAAGCCAACTCCACCAAAGAACAAAGATCTTTCCAAGGAACAGGTCAACAGAATCATGCGCCAGCACAAGATCATGAAGACTCTAACAATAGAGGAAATCGTCGTAGAAGTTGACAAGCTCGCCAACGACTTCGGATACGCCACCAACCTGCCTCTCCTCTTCAACTCGATCAAGACCCACAAGTCCGTCGAGCAGCTCAAGCGCCTTCTGGCCAATCCAAGACCAGATGTGAACGAACATGCTAGATCTTTAGCGAAAATTTCCTTCTTCTCCAAGAAGGCCAACGCTCTTGGCTTGAAGGTTATTAATCCGCTCGAAGAAGCAGCCAAGAAAACAACATTAACCGAGTTCGAGGGGCAAAAGCTCTTCAATTACTGTGCCGAAAACAACAAATTCAAGGAGTTTTACATGCAGTATCACAAGCTCCAGGACTTCCAGTTCGAGAGAAACATCGTCCACAACAGGAAGTCAGTTGAAAGCATTTTCGACCTCGTAAAACAAGATTTTAAAATCTACAACTAGAATGCGAAGGAATGCGCCTTCAATGACGCCGTTCCAAACATTGAAGTCATCGACCGACTCAAATTCGCTCTGTAATTTATGAACACAGAGAAAGTGAACGAAATCGCAAAGGAACACATTTTAGAGCACCATTTACTGTTCCCCAGGTTCAACGGAACCGTTTTTGAGGTCGTAAACGCGTTTTATTTGTGTGTGAACGGGAAGATAACCGCAGATAACTGGAAGAAAACTGATAAAATAGTCTCAGTTTAGTTACAAAAGAAGGGAATCCTGAGCTAATTTTCACTGGACTACCAAGAAAACGACATTTCTGAGAATAACCTAACACACATTATTTTGCAAAAGCTCCAGACATTCAGCACCATTAATTAATTCCCATTCGAGCAAATCGACGAGAAAATAATTACCTAGCAAATGCTAGAGTACCACTCCAAAAGAACCTTCCAGACCTACCCAGAGAGATACGAGTTCTTGCAAAAGTGGAGCCAAGAACACACATCCAAGTTCACCACCGAGCCAGTAACTGCCTTGAACGACCACAACATCAGCTACATCCAGCTCTACAGAAAGTACCTCGCCCAGGTCAAGACCTACCAAACCCAACAACAGAACCCATGTTTGGCTGTCATGCAGACCAAGGTAGTTGAAGAGTTCTTCGAGTCATATCCACTTACCGAAGAGCCAATCCAGTTCGACTTCGAAAAGATCCTCTTCAACAAGAAAGACAGATATTTCAACGGTGAAAGAAGACTCTAGTCCATGCGCACCCTTTTGTTGGCCCCGTTCATCCACGCCCAACCAAAGGCCATCGGCAAGGTGATGCGCTACATCGCCGCCGCTGCACAGACAACCAGCAACTCCACCGAAAAGGCCGCCATCATCCAAGTCCTCGACCCACTCAGCGTCTTCGAATACATCTTGGAAGCCAAACAACAAGGCTTGTTTGACATCAACTTGGTCGACATGGCCAAGGAAGTCGCTGACGTGTTCTTCAAGTACCCAGACGCACTTGCCAGATACCTATAAACTTTCAACAGCGAGCTTCCGTCCTTCTTGTTCAACCTTGTCTTCAAGTACTTCAAGGGTGAAGAAGTCCCAACCATGTTCGAGCAGGTTATCCGCGCTCTCATCGCCATCAAGACTTTGATCCCAACAATAGTATATAATAACAACGTTAACGTTGTCGTTCGTCTTAATAACGATGTATGGGAGCTTGAACGCTTTGATATGGTAAATATCTACGAAACTGAAAAAGGAGCTACTAATTCAGCTGCTATCAATAAACTATATAAATAACATAAGGATGCGATGGATTTCAGAAACAACATTATTTCACGATTTGAAAATGTGTTTGAATATCAATATAATTATTTCGAAAGTCTCATATCTCAACTTCAAAAGACCTAAACTTTCTTTATATAATGTCAAGAAAAAATAAGTAAGGCTAAGAAGGAAGAGCTTGAAGGTTTAGTTTTCGAAAAACTTTATGTTGAGTTATACATCAGTGCTTTCTAAAAGATGAAACTATCATGTTTCTTCCCATAAAATGTGTCTTACTCTAAAATAACTGAAGTAGGAAAGACCTAAGAAGAAAAGAACTACATATAATTATGTAACGATATTCTTTCTACATACATATATGATGAAATCACGATACACAAACAATCAATATGTGCCTTATAGTCAATCTGCAACCAAGTTATGCTTCACTCAAACAATTTCTCTGTTCAATCTTTCGGAATAAGCGATATTCGTTTTTCAATCAATTCGGTTGCTGCTCTAAGATTCTTTAAAGTAATGAACCAAATTATTACATACATGAAATAACAGTATTTGACAAAGTACGATGAAAAAAGATTATCTAGCGAGTTTGTTATCACATAAGTAGAAAATATACACAAAGATATTCTTTGTTTATATGGATAAATAATCATATATTTGTCTCGCCAACAGGATAGACATCAAAAGATTAAGAATCTTACAGTCGCCATGTGCCAGAACGTGAAGCTTCTTGAAGAGTGCAACAACAACTTGCTCGAAGCCTACCAGATGTACTACACCACTAAGTTCGCCAGAAAGACCAAATAGCCAGTTCAACGCCAAAAGAAGAGAGCTCCAGCAGCTGCCGTAAGCCAGTTGGCAACCCAACTCGATGTCGTTACATACGGCCTCAACATCGTTCTCAAGAATCTCCCACCACACCAGATGATTGATATTGTCGGAGATCTCATGAGTATTACCCAATTTGCGCCACTTGGTGTCTACTGCGTAACCCACTTGCAACACGTGATCAAGTACGATTCAAAGGCCTCTCTCGATGACCTCTTCACCAAGCAAATGCCGATGTCCTCTTTGAAGACCCTCATCAAGTTCATGTTCAAGAGCCACGAAGTCGACTTCGACAAGATCCTGAACTTGTTCAGAAAAAGCTCCGTCGACGGCCGTGTCTGCATCATGGAGCACTTCTACCTCAGAGCCACAGAAGAAGTCCAGTTCAAGGAGATGTTCTTGCAGCTCGTTAAGCAAACCTGCCAGAGAAACCCAGACGTCTTCTTGCTCTTCTTCGGCAACTACTACCAAGAAGAAGAACAACACGAGTTCAACTGCCAGATCTTGGACGCTGTGAAGCCGATCATCGAGACAGACAAGATGTCTCCATACATGCTCAACTTTGCTGGCTATCTCAACAAGAAGTACGAAATTTCGTTTGTCCAAGCCATTTAGGCCTTCGAGACCATTAGTCAACAAGAAAAGGCTTGCAGGTTCTGCATCGTCTATCTTTTGAGAAACTACCATGACAAGCTCAATGAGATTTCCGCTTCTGTGTGTTCAAAATTAACTGGTTTGAAAAATTACCAAAACACTGTTGTTTACCAAGCTTTATGCGAAGTTGTTGAAACTGACAATGAGGATTTGGATCACAAGGTGCAGTTCTAGGCCATTGAATTATACATAAGTGTGCTGAGTTATTTCACGAAAGTTCCGACTAAAATTGATTTGGATTTACTTACGAAGTTGCATTTGGTTTCTCCTGCTCAGCTTGATTTCTTGGTTCCGCTCTTAATTAGCTTCAATTATTTGAACTACGACTCATCTGCCCAGGACTGGCTTCTTTACGACGTTTAGCGCATGAACACTTAATTCGGCCAGGCTTTCGTGCACATTTACACGAACAAGGGCCTCCAACCAGAATTAATAAACAATCTCTCCTTCCTCGAGAACATTCTTCTTTAAAAAGTTGCCAAGGACACCCGCAGCCGTTTCTACGCAAAAGTTCACGGAGAAGAAGAAAGTGAAAACTAAAACTGCAAAAACGGGAGAGGACCAAGACCACCAAGAAGAGAAAGAGCTCCGAGAACTGAACGCAATGAATGCGAAGAATGCGAGAACTGTGATGACGACTGTGAATATGAAAATGATGACGAATATGAAAACGACTGTGAAGAATATGAGTCGGATAATTTCACTGAGTCAGAGAGATATAGACCAAGGAGAGCCAGAAATGTTGATGATGAGTGTGATCTTCAAATATAAAACTAATATGAAGAACGCGAATAACGCGCACCGAGGAGAAACAGAAGAGAATACGAACAAAACTGCTGCGAGGAGTAAGAGTGCTAATAGATGAATGAGTGCGAACAAAATGATGATTGGGGTTAAGAAATCGAACAAAATGACAGCAAGCTGGATGACTTTTTTGGAGAGGTCTGAGTGACAATAAAAATGCTAATCTATAGGTGTGTATTCAATTAGATAGTCTTCAAGTTAAGAAAGGTATAAAAATGTATAAAATTTAAGTTAAACACATAACCTAAAATATAAGCTAAAATAAGTATTTTAGGTGTTTTTATTAGTTGAATTTCATTTATTCTTTTATCCACTTCAAATGAAATAAATGTTTTATTTAGATAAATTTAACTACTTCTAATAATCAGGTAAACAAGTGATATATAACTTTAAATATAATTAAATGAAACGGTAACGTATTGATTTATTGGAAGTTAACAAAAATTCTCAAATAGAAATATTAGGATTTTTGTATGTAAACTAATCTGTTGTTTTAGGACAATACATAAATATATTGCCATTAAAGTACTTAAGTATATTGCATTCTAAATCAGAATAGTTTCATGTTGATTTTAGTGAGTTAGACTAAACTAACTTAACATTAATTACTCTATGGATATAAAATTATAATATAAAAGCTTAAACAGAGTTAGAAAATTTTTAAGCGTTATAAAACTTGATATTGGAAGGAACCGACTTCAAAGACTTTGGTGTTCTTAAAAATCTCAAGCTAAGCTACCTGCAGATAAAAGATAACAGAATGAGCTTTCGGGACAAAAGAACCATTTGCCAGCTAACCTCGCTGTTCCAGCTGCACCTGGACAACTGCGGCTTCAGAGAGGTTCATCTTCTTCAGGAACTCACGCAGCTCAGAGAACTGACGCTGAAGAACAACTCGCTCGCCAACTCGGACTTCGTGGCCTGCGAGTTTAGGCTGCTGTAGAAACTAGATGTGTCCTACAACCTGCTCAAGTCGTTGGACTATCTCACTGCCTTGTCTCCGTGTTTGGTCGAGCTAAACGCAAGCCACAACAAAATCGGCAAGTTGTTCTATTCAGACGAGCATGATGTTATTAACATCGAAATCTTGAATTTGTCATACAATAAGTTGTTTGACATCAACTAGCTTACGAGGTTTACGAACCTCAAAGAGCTGAACCTGCAATCCAACAAACTCGGAGAGAAGCGGGTTAAAGTCCTCAAGCAATTGTAAATACAGAGTCTGAATCTAACTAGCATTCAGTGCAGAACCTTGAACTGCTTAAATACTAAATCCGTTACAAAAGTAATTATGGACAGTTATATATAAAATTATAACTCTTTAAATTTATTCAATTGTTAATATTTGGAGCAATTTAGTATCAACTCTGATAAAATTTCAAATAAATAACTCATATAGTTAAAAATAATTAGAAACTATATTTAAATCAATCCACCTCGTACTTAATATAATAATCGTCACTTGTAAATGCTTAGTATCGTTTAAAATAGTTTACTATATTACTTAAAAACAAAAACTGATAGTTCACAGTTGGATTATTTTTTAAAAGTTGTGTTTCGATCAAATTTTTAAAAAGCGTTATTAATAAAACAAACTGGATTTAAATAAAAATAATGTGAAGAAGAAAATAATTATAGATTTTTGAATGAAAAGAATATAAAGCACAAGAAGATAAAAAGATAAATAAATAGTATAGTTCTATTTATTAGATATTTGAATATAATGGGGTATGAATGAACAGGTCTCCCTCACTGAGTCGTTAGCGGACCAGTTTTACCTGATTCGCTTTTTTGTTCAATCTTGAGTAAGAACTTATTCATAATTGGCATGATTGCAAAAAAACGAGTGTAGTGTTGAATTGGAATCTAATAATTGATGATAATTAAATATTTAATACCCGAAGAAGTTTAATTATCACAAATACTGAATATTAAATATTTTCAGACAATATCTAATTAATTCACTCATATCCTGTTAAACAAATGTGTGTAACAGGTTCAAATAATTTTCTAATACGCTAGTTCGCTTATCTTTTGTCTCTATTTACCACTTAAAAGATATTTAAATCATAAAATATTTTGCTTCTATTTTGTCTTACTTGGAACCCTTCTTGTTTTAAGTGTAACGCGAACTAATAGTTTAGTTAGTGTATAGTTCTTTTGAAATCGTTTAAATCTGTGTTTTGATTTCTTATCTATTATTTTAATTAGCGGTATAAGTTTCCTGTTAGGATTTCAGTTACACTTGGATGAATGGTCACAACTTTGTTAAATCCACCTTCCTAAATTATTTGATGATCTATTCTAGATATTTACAAAGATTTTAGTTAGTTATTAGTAAGCATCGTACTATAACATGTTATATTTAGCTTTTTCAAATTATAGCATTTAAATATATTTGATAAATCGACATTTTTAGATAATGCATCAAATTATAGAGTTCTAATACTGTCTATATTTATGTGCTTTAACAAATTACGATTTGTGTCAACTGCGTTTAAATCTTAAATAGAAAGTTCGCTCAGAATTTTTACTTATGACTACTTTCTAAAGTGATTATAGTTTATATTTAAGTATTTTAATTTAGTGCACAATCTTAAGCCAGATAAGTCGTTGAGTTTGTTATTAGATAGATCAAGCTCATCAATTTCTAAAACTTGGGAACATTCTTTAAACAATACTTTAATTTTATTGTAACTTGCATTAATTCGAAATAAATTTTAGGAAATATCTAGGTAATCCAGCGATTCTAGATTGTTATATGACACATTTAAAACTTACAACTTTCTAAATTGGCAATCTTTAAAATCAGAATTCTCAAGATTGTTTTCTTGCAAAGTTAATTCCTTTAACTCTGGCATATTTTGTAAAAAGTGTATTTCTCTAAAATTACATTTATATAGCTTAAGAGTTAAAAGATTTTAAAG
>CAXDID010000600.1:0-86054 GCA_963988835.1 Hexamita inflata | reverse complement strand
CTACCTACCCTACCTACCTAGGAAGGCATGAGGTACTAGGGAAGAGAGAGTGAGAGTGATGGAGGTGAGAGAGTGATGAAGGGAAAGAGTGATGGAAGGAAAGAGGGAATACTAAGGAACCAATAATGATGATGATGGAATAAAATAGTAGCAATAGAATAAAACTCGGGATTACTGTTTCACACAACAGACAAGACCTAGGGACGGGAAATACACCCCAGGCTGCACCTGGTATACGGGAAAGAGAATTAAGGCTGAAAGTATACATTTGGGCATGGTTGTACAGGAATGCTGGGTTACATGATATAAATGCATACGGCCACCCCCAAAGTTCACACTTTGCATTTATTCTTCTCTAACTCACATTTATTCTATTTTAACCCAAAAACTATTTTTTCGCACATCTCTATCTCCTCAAGTCATTATTCCCACCCTCTGGCACATTTCTACCTTATTTCGCTTTACACCATCTAATAGCTTCCGCACCACGCATATTTTCGATTTATATACCACCATTGCACAATACCACTTTTTGCACCACAATTATTATAAATTTATTTTAAACTCAATTTAGAGAATCGCAATTGCACATTTATTACAGTTAAACAGCCAATCGCAGAATTTGCACATATTAATCCACTCCACTAATGAAAGACTGTTGCTCAAATGGCAACTTGAACCTGAAAATTTGATCTTGACTGGAAATTCGCTTTACAGGGCACACTGGGTGGACTTTCCCAACATTTGGTAATTTTCTTCGTAAGCTGGGCACTTGGAGAATACACAGCGTTAATGAGAACTTTTCAGCGATGGTCTGTATTTGGAACCACTTGAGCCGATGTTGGCAATTTTATTATTCTGGCAACAGATCGCCGAACTTCCAGCATATTTGCTTTTCAAGTTGAAATGAATGATGATTTGGCGAAATTCTCTGGCTCAGCGTGATTTCTATGCGATTCAGTGAATTTTCTGTGTTATATTGATAATAGCTAGCTTTTTCAACAAACTTACACTTTGAAGCTGAAATCATTTCGAATCATCGTCGAAGTTGTTTTAACAAATCACATTTCTTTACATTCATAACTTAGCAAATTTATTTGGTTAATTAACCGTATTTTAACAGAGATATTGATGGGCATTGTCATTATCTATTCTGAGGAACCACGTAATAGAGGTCTTTGGATTAAGTTTGCTTCAGTTACAATTAGTGTACGATTTCAATTATATTCTCAACTAATTTACCTTTTATTATTCAAATTGTTCTGCTTATTTGCAACTCCTTAAGTTTGAATACGTGTAGCTGGATTACAACTCCACGAATTCACTTTTATTTGAAATTATAAATATTCGCTGTCTACTCGCTTTATACGTTACTTAAGCAATTGCATATGATTGCACTTAATATCCGTACACAATAGTAAAGAATCTTTGGATCAAGTTAGCTTCAGTTGCAATTTCTCTGCGAATTTAATAATTAATTACCCTCATATACGTTTCTTTAACCATTATATGTGATTCTACTTATTCACTGATTACTTATTACACATATTCACTGATTTACAGAAAATCAAACCAACACTGTTTGCATTAATGTTGCTAAATTGGTAGGTACCTGATTAAATCGAATTTGGGTTGTGTATAAATCTGTTTAATTATATGCACGTAGACTCATTTAACAGCGATTAATAAGATTTAGCTTGTAAACTCAACGGATTTACGATTGTTTGTTTCATGTCAACTTTTACAAGCAATAGCTTTTGCACTTCTGTGTATACGAGCTCGGCCCGATGGTCTACGAAAATGTTCTTACATGTCACAATAGTTTACTGTTGTAGTCGTGCAGTTCATCACCAACTCTTGGACATGCTGACTGTATTATGTTGATTTGCTGTTCAAAATGAGATTCCCTGAGTTATCTTCTGATAACCATAGCTCAAGGCGCAACAAGCACATTCAGATCACAACATCCATGCCTAATTCTGTTGCACTTTCTTTGAGGAATGGAAACATCTTTTGCTTGAAAAGTTGTACTCAGGTCACTTATTCATTCATTTATCAGAGTTGATTCGTGTTAGCCAGCTCGTTCCCGGAGTAGCTGAAGAGTTTAGCATTCTTTCCAGAAATCCAGCGGTCGAAGCAGACGAAAATAGTGAAATCTTTTTCCAGTTTCTCGAAGTCGACTTGGAACCAGTTTCTCTGATACTCGCGGGTCCTGTATGCCGCAACCAGAGCTACCCAACCCGAAAGCGAACCGCTCTGAGCTGCTTTCTGAGTAAAGTTATTCGAGTTTCATTTAATGACAATTATATAAATATGTATTAATCATATATTACAAGCGTTTCTCTCATACCACTTCTTCACAAATGAAAACAATCGACGCCAGCAGAAAGAGCCTGCAGCGACGCCTATGCAAGTGAGAACGGAAAGGGAAAGTGCGGCGTGCTTCGGGCAGACGAGCGCTGTAGACGTGTTAGTTTCAGCCGTCACGCTAATGAGACTCGAAGATCAAGTTGCTTACACGAAGTGCAATCAGAATAAAGTAAAGTTAAGTGAGTCGGACTAGTGGACGTGAGTGTGTACACGTGGAAGCGAATGAGACCCAGAAGAGTCTTGAAGGCAAAGTCCAGTGAAAAGACAAGTGAGTTCCGATTCTTAGAGTTCTGTAAAGCCATCTAGTACTTATATATTCATTTAGCGTAATCGATTCGTGTTAGCCGGCTCGTTCCCGGAGTAGCTGAGAAGTTTAGCTTTCTTTCCAGAAATCCAGCAACCGAAGCAGACGAAAATAGTGAAATCTTTTTCCAGTTTCTCGAAGTCGACTTGGAACCAGTTTCTCTGATACTCGCGGGTCCTGTATGCCGCAACCAGAGCTATCCATCCCGAAAGCGAGTCGCTCTGAGCTGCTTTCTGAGTAAAGTTATTCGAGTTTCATTTAATGACAATTATATAAATATGTATTAATCATATATTACAAGCGTTTCTCTCATACCACTTCTTACAAATGAAGACGACTGACGCCAGCAGAAAGAGCCTGCAGCGACGCCTATGCAAGTGAGAACGGAAAGGGAAAGTACGACGTGCTTCGGGCAGACGAGCGCTGTAGACGTGTTAGTTTCAGCCGTCACGCTAATGAGACTCGAAGATCAAGTTGCTTACACGAAGTGCAATCAGAATAAAGTAAAGTTAAGTGAGTCGGACTAGTGGACGTGAGTGCGTACACGTGGAAGCGAATGAGACCCAGAAGAGTCTTGAAGATGAAGTCCAGTGAAAAGACAAGTGAGTTCCGATTCTTAGAGTTCTGTAAAGCCATCTAGTACTTATTCATTCATTTATCAGAGTTGATTCGTGTTAGCCAGCTCGTTCCCGGAGTAGCTGAAGAGTTTAGCATTCTTTCCAGAAATCCAGCAACCGAAGCAGACGAAAATAGTGAAATCTTTTTCCAGTTTCTCGAAGTCGACTTGGAACCAGTTTCTCTGATACTCGCGGGTCCTGTATGCCGCAACCAGAGCTACCCAACCCGAAAGCGAGTCGCTCTGAGCTGCTTTCTGAGTAAAGTTATTCGAGTTTCATTTAATGACAATTATATAAATATGTATTTATCATACATTACAAGCGTTTCTCTCATACCACTTCCTACAAATGAAGACGACTGACGCCAGCAGAAAGAGCCTGCAGCGACGCCTATGCAAGTGAGAACGGAAAGGGAAAGTACGGCGTGCTTCGGGCAGGCCAGAGCTGTAGACGCCCGGTTTCAGCCGTCAAGCTTATGAGACTCGAAGATCAAGTGGTTTACACGAAGTACAAGCAGAATAAAATAAAGTCAAGTGAATCAGACTAGTGGACGTGAGTGCGTACACGTGGAAGCGAATGAGACCCAGAAGAGTCTTGAAGGCAAAGTCCAGTGAAAAGACAAGTGAGTTCCGATTCTAAGAGTTCTGTAAAGCCATCTAGTACTTATTCATTCATTTATCAGAGTTGATTCGTGTTAGCCGGCTCGTTCCCGGAGTAGCTGAGAAGTTTAGCTTTCTTTCCAGAAATCCAGCAACCGAAGCAGACGAAAATAGTGAAATCTTTTTCCAGTTTCTCGAAGTCGACTTGGAACCAGTTTCTCTGATACTCGCGGGTCCTGTATGCCGCAACCAGAGCTACCCAACCCGAAAGCGAACCGCTCTGAGCTGCTTTCTGAGTAAAGTTGTTCGAGCTTCATTTTGTGACAATAATATAAATATGTATTAATCATATATTACAAGCGTTTCACTCATACCACTTCCTACAAATGAAGACGACTGACGCCAGCAGAAAGAGCCTGCAGCGACGCATATGCAAGTGAGAACGGAAAGGGAAAGTACGGCGTGCTTCGGGCAGGCCAGAGCTGTAGACGCCCGGTTTCAGCCGTCAAGCTTATGAGACTCGAAGATCAAGTTACTTACACGAAGTACAAGCAGAATAAAATAAAGTCAAGTGAATCGTACTAGTGGCCATGAATACGTGTACGTGGAAACAAATGAGACCCAGAAGAGTCTTGAAGGCAAAGTCCAGTGAAAAGACAAGTGAGTTCCGATTCTAAGAGTTCTGTAAAGCCATCTAGTACTTATATATTCATTTAGCGTAATCGATTCGTGTTAGCCAGCTCGTTCCCGGAGTAGCTGAGAAGTTTAGCTTTCTTTCCAGAAATCCAGCAACCGAAGCAGACGAAAATAGTGAAATCTTTTTCCAGTTTCTCGAAGTCGACTTGGAACCAGTTTCTCTGATACTCGCGGGTCCTGTATGCCGCAACCAGAGCTACCCAACCCGAAAGCGAACCGCTCTGAGCTGCTTTCTGAGTAAAGTTGTTCGAGCTTCATTTTGTGACAATAATATAAATATGTATTAATCATATACTACAAGCGTTTCTCTCATACCACTTCTTACAAATGAAGACGACCGACGCCAGCAGAAAGAGCATGCCGCACCGCTTATGCAAGTGAGAACGGAAAGGGAAAGTACGGCGTGCTTCGGGCAGGCCAGAGCTGTAGACGCCCGGTTTCAGCCGTCAAGCTTATGAGACTCGAAGATCAAGTGGTTTACACGAAGTACAAGCAGAATAAAATAAAGTCAAGTGAATCAGACTAGTGGACGTGAGTGCGTACACGTGGAAGCGAATGAGACCCAGAAGAGTCTTGAAGGCAAAGTCCAGTGAAAAGACAAGTGAGTTCCGATTCTAAGAGTTCTGTAAAGCCATCTAGTACTTATTCATTCATTTATCAGAGTTGATTCGTGTTAGCCGGCTCGTTCCCGGAGTAGCTGAGAAGTTTAGCTTTCTTTCCAGAAATCCAGCAACCGAAGCAGACGAAAATAGTGAAATATATTTCCAGTTTCTCGAAGTCGACTTGGAACCAGTTTCTCTGATACTCGCGGGTCCTGTATGCCGCAACCAGAGCTACCCAACCCGAAAGCGAACCGCTCTGAGCTGCTTTCTGAGTAAAGTTATTCGAGTTTCATTTAATGACAATTATATAAATATGTATTAATCATATATTACAAGCGTTTCTCTCATACCACTTCTTCACAAATGAAAACAATCGACGCCAGCAGAAAGAGCCTGCAGCGACGCCTATGCAAGTGAGAACGGAAAGGGAAAGTACGACGTGCTTCGGGCAGACGAGCGCTGTAGACGCCCGGTTTCAGCCGTCAAGCTTATGAGACTCGAAGATCAAGTGGTTTACACGAAGTGCAATCAGAATAAAGTAAAGTTAAGTGAGTCGGACTAGTGGACGTGAGTGCGTACACGTGGAAGCGAATGAGACCCAGAAGAGTCTTGAAGGCAAAGTCCAGTGAAAAGACAAGTGAGTTCCGATTCTTAGAGTTCTGTAAAGCCATCTAGTACTTATATATTCATTTAGCGTAATCGATTCGTGTTAGCCGGCTCGTTCCCGGAGTAGCTGAGAAGTTTAGCTTTCTTTCCAGAAATCCAGCAACCGAAGCAGATGAAAATAGTGAAATATATTTCCAGTTTCTCGAAGTCGACTTGGAACCGATTTCCCCGATACTCGCGGGTCCTGTATGCCACAACCAGAGCTATCCATCCCGAAAGCGAACCGCTCTGAGCTGCTTTCTGAGTAAAGTTGTTCGAGCTTCATTTTGTGACAATAATATAAATGTGTATTTATCATATATTACAAGCGTTTCTCTCATACCACTTCCTACAAATGAAGACGACCGACGCCAGCAGAAAGAGCATGCCGCACCGCTTATGCAAGTGAGAACGGAAAGGGAAAGTACGGCGTGCTTCGGGCAGGCCAGAGCTGTAGACGCCCGGTTTCAGCCGTCAAGCTTATGAGACTCGAAGATCAAGTTACTTACACGAAGTACAAGCAGAATAAAATAAAGTCAAGTGAATCAGACTAGTGGACATGAGTGCGTACACGTGGGAGCGAATGAGACCCAGAAGAGTCTTGAAGGCAAAGTCCAGTGAAAAGACAAGTGAGTTCCGATTCTAAGAGTTCTGTAAAGCCATCTAGTACTTATTCATTCATTTATCAGAGTTGATTCGTGTTAGCCAGCTCGTTCCCGGAGTAGCTGAAGAGTTTAGCATTCTTTCCAGAAATCCAGCGGTCGAAGCAGACGAAAATAGTGAAATCTTTTTCCAGTTTCTCGAAGTCGACTTGGAACCAGTTTCTCTGATACTCGCGGGTCCTGTATGCCGCAACCAGAGCTACCCAACCCGAAAGCGAACCGCTCTGAGCTGCTTTCTGAGTAAAGTTGTTCGAGCTTCATTTTGTGACAATAATATAAATATGTATTAATCATATATTACAAGCGTTTCTCTCATACCACTTCTTACAAATGAAGACGACCGACGCCAGCAGAAAGAGCATGCCGCACCGCTTATGCAAGTGAGAACGGAAAGGGAAAGTACGGCGTGCTTCGGGCAGGCCAGAGCTGTAGACGCCCGGTTTCAGCCGTCAAGCTTATGAGACTCGAAGATCAAGTGGTTTACACGAAGTGCAATCAGAATAAAGTAAAGTTAAGTGAGTCGGACTAGTGGACGTGAGTGCGTACACGTGGAAGCGAATGAGACCCAGAAGAGTCTTGAAGATGAAGTCCAGTGAAAAGACAAGTGAGTTCCGATTCTAAGAGTTCTGTAAAGCCATCTAGTACTTATATATTCATTTAGCGTAATCGATTCGTGTTAGCCGGCTCGTTCCCGGAGTAGCTGAGAAGTTTAGCTTTCTTTCCAGAAATCCAGCAACCGAAGCAGACGAAAATAGTGAAATCTTTTTCCAGTTTCTCGAAGTCGACTTGGAACCAGTTTCTCTGATACTCGCGGGTCCTGTATGCCGCAACCAGAGCTACCCAACCCGAAAGCGAACCGCTCTGAGCTGCTTTCTGAGTAAAGTTATTCGAGTTTCATTTAATGACAATTATATAAATATGTATTTATCATACATTACAAGCGTTTCTCTCATACCACTTCCTACAAATGAAGACGACTGACGCCAGCAGAAAGAGCCTGCAGCGACGCCTATGCAAGTGAGAACGGAAAGGGAAAGTACGACGTGCTTCGGGCAGACGAGCGCTGTAGACGCCCGGTTTCAGCCGTCAAGCTTATGAGACTCGAAGATCAAGTGGTTTACACGAAGTGCAATCAGAATAAAGTAAAGTTAAGTGAGTCGGACTAGTGGACGTGAGTGCGTACACGTGGAAGCGAATGAGACCCAGAAGAGTCTTGAAGATGAAGTCCAGTGAAAAGACAAGTGAGTTCCGATTCTAAGAGTTCTGTAAAGCCATCTAGTACTTATATATTCATTTAGCGTAATCGATTCGTGTTAGCCGGCTCGTTCCCGGAGTAGCTGAGAAGTTTAGCTTTCTTTCCAGAAATCCAGCAACCGAAGCAGATGAAAATAGTGAAATATATTTCCAGTTTCTCGAAGTCGACTTGGAACCAGTTTCTCTGATACTCGCGGGTCCTGTATGCCGCAACCAGAGCTACCCAACCCGAAAGCGAACCGCTCTGAGCTGCTTTCTGAGTAAAGTTATTCGAGTTTCATTTAATGACAATTATATAAATATGTATTAATCATATACTACAAGCGTTTCTCTCATACCACTTCTTACAAATGAAGACGACCGACGCCAGCAGAAAGAGCATGCCGCACCGCTTATGCAAGTGAGAACGGAAAGGGAAAGTACGACGTGCTTCGGGCAGACAAGCGCTGTAGACGTGTTAGTTTCAGCCGTCACGCTAATGAGACTCGAAGATCAAGTTGCTTACACGAAGTGCAATCAGAATAAAATAAAGTCAAGTGAATCGTACTAGTGGCCATGAATACGTGTACGTGGAAACAAATGAGACCCAGAAGAGTCTTGAAGGCAAAGTCCAGTGAAAAGACAAGTGAGTTCCGATTCTAAGAGTTCTGTAAAGCTATATAGTACTTTTATATTCATTGTAGTCGTGATGGTCAAAATAACATCGAGTGCGCATCTGTTTTGTCCAACTTCTAGCAGCTCGTTTCATTAGATTTATCAGAAAACCTCATAACTAATATTTCATACTTGCGTGATCTGCTTAAATTGTAAATACTTGATGTCAGCTACAACAAAATCTAGTCGACCAACGATTTGGCTACCTTATCAAATATTGAGCAGTTTAACATCACTCAAACTAATACAAGTAGCATCGATATCTTAGCTAAAATGACCAAGATGACCCATTTGTTCATGAGCTCGAACCAAATTATCTTAATAGCCGTGCTTAAGGCTTTCCCAGAGCTCTACGACCTTCGCCTTGAAAATAATTTTATTTAGGACTTCGAGCCGTTCGCGAAGCACAAATTCGCAAACAAGAACTGGGTCCGGGAACAGAGAGTACCAACCGAAACTGATTTCATGAATTCTTTCGGTTGCAGTTAATATGAGGTAACTTAACTCATCAACAAGAGCAAACAACAGAAGGAAATGAGCGACAACAAGTATATGCTCATTAAGAAGTACGAGAACGACGTAAAGAACTCTAGCTTGAAGATAAACGGCGAGTAAAAATTAAACAATCTATAATTCACGGACGTGTTGAAGTTGACTGAACTTGCATGTTCAAAAACACTAACCAAGGCTTGAGTTAGATAACTGGCATTTACTAAATGGAGCAATTAGTTGAGCTGAACCTCTCTTCGAATAAAATAAGGGATATAACAGAAATAGAGCCAGCCAACGTTTCATTTCTAACGTACGTTAAGGATTTCTAACGTTTTTCGAGTTAAAACAGACGTTACAAGCACGTTACACTTATATTTATTTTGTGGGGATTGATGTATTATAGTATTATACAAATGATAAAATACCATTTACCCACTTCACTTTAAATATTTGAAATATTTATAAATATCTATATGCATAAAAATGATATCAAGGAGTAATTCAAAAATTTATTATACAATATTTTGCCTATAGCGCTTAAATATAACGTAGAAAGATAATATATAGTTGTAAAACAAGTATAATCATATATTATATTTTATCGTTTTTACAAGCGTTTAAAGCTTTAATTGAATGAATTTATTCATTTAAATTAGTTTTATTACTATAATACTATATAATATAACTGTAAAGCTGATTTATATTGTATATTAAAATATAGTGTAAATAATGATTAAATTTCTAACGTACATGACGTTAGAGACATTTCTAACGTATTTTATATTTCCAACGCGTTATAACGTCTTTCTCAGTTTTATAACGCTTATTGGTTGGCTTTAAACAGAAATTGGTGCCTTAAAGAGTCTCCAGAAGCTGTATCTTCAAAATAACCAGATTAGTAGAGTAATAGCTCTACAGGAGTTAAAGCTCCTGAATCTTTTAAACTTGTAAAATAACAAAGTAATCTTCAGCGCACCGCTCAGAACTCTTAAATCCGAGCTGAAGCTTGAAAAAACCTGATCATGGACGACAAAATCTAAAACAAGGAGAAGAACCAGAAAAGACCCTTATTAATTGACTATCAGAACTTCCTCGGACCTAACAGCATAAACGAACAAATATAAGAGCTCCAAACGATAACGGACTACCATGCCGAAATGAAACTCAAATACCAAAACGCGGTTCAAAATGAAAGCCTGAATGTTGAAAACGACACCAATGTAAACGATCTCGGCTTCACTCACGAGCTGAACGTTAAAATAATATAATTAAAGAACTGCTCAAATTTACAGCTGCCAAAAACAAGTACGAACCACTTCAAAATAAACGAGGGAATGATAAGTAACTATTCTGAGGTGAGACTCGTTCAGATTCCAATATAATGCAGATTGTAAAATTTTCTGCTGTTAATTGCAAGTTAACCAGTTTAGTTGGGCTCGAGGCTTCTGAATATTTTATAGGTTACACAAATAGTTGATAACAAGCCTTGAACCAATATTGAGTTTATGTAACGTCACTAACTGAAAATAATGCAAAGCTAAATAGCATTACTGATATTAAGCAGATGAAGCAGCTGGTTGAGCTGAACTTGGGCTCGAATTAGATCAGGGAAATCAGTGAGCTCGGAAACCTGACCAATCTTAGTAAGCTCAGCCTCACTTCTAACAAGATCAATGACGTGTCAGTAATTGGTAAACTAACGAACCTGTAGAAGCTCGAGCTGTAAAAACTACATCCACAGAACCAACGAGTTGAGGAACCTGAGTAAGCTCACGCACGTGAACCTCTCTAACAACAAAGTCATCTTCAGTGAACTGCTCAACTAACTCAAAATTGAGCTTATAATCGACAATAATATCGTAACAGATACACTTAAAAACCAATAAAAACCACAGCTCATTAATAACAAGACCTTCCTCGGACCAAACAGCACCAAAAATCAAATAAATGAGCTTTCAACAATAGCTTCAGATTACAACTACAATTTACAAATGGTAGAGCGGTGGACATCCATAATTTTGTATTAATAACGAGAATTAATGTGTGATTTTCTGTATAATTTTGAAATATCGTATTAAACACATTTTCTCACATCAGTTAGACAAAAAATAATATACTCAAATGGTCAAGAAATACTCCACGGTCGTTAAAAATTCTGAGCTTAAAATAGAAAACGACCCCGTTGACCAATTTCGGCTTCACCACTGAAATTTAAACCACAACTTTGACTGTTTTGAACTACAAAAACGTGAAACTTCCTCCCTAAAATGTGAAGTATTTCAAAACCAGCGGTGGAGCGCTTGTGGACTACTCAGAGGTAAATTTGATGAAAGTTCCGAGTTAAATCACATCTTTGACTATTAACTTTTTACATACTCATCAGTGTACAATTATATACCCACCATGACTCTATTTGCACATGCTAACCTTACAGAAGAGAACACGTAAGAAAATTACTAAAATGGTTAGTAAACATATTTTCCTTATGCAATGAATAACGTAATATGAACGATGAATAAGTTGATATGAGGTAAGATTAACTATCAAATAATACAATAGAATGCAATCCATCGGGTCCAAAACGTTATTTTACTCTGACAATCAAACCCCGTACATCCCAGTATATTAGTAAGTGATAGTTATTTAACCCAAAATTATTCTAGCTCAACAATTCATCCAGTGAATTCTTTTAAAATCGATTTTTACTATGTCATTTTTAATATATTTGCGAGAGTTTGGTAATGGTTCCACACCAACTTCCATAAATCAAATTTTCATTGACTGCATTTTCTCGTTAAGCAGTTAACTGCTATAGTCAAAAATAGGGGAGTACACTTATTTGCATTTATGCTATCTATAGCTCATGCAATATATTAAATGCAAATATATTCCACTTATAATTTTATAATATAGATTTTCCAACTTAATAACAACTTAAAAAATTCTTAGCTTATTGGGTCCTTGTAGTATTTATTCCAACTGGTTGAGAGATGTTTGTTTAAAATATAATCGTGGTATAGTATTGTTATAAGATATTCATATTCTTTCACATATGTCGTCGAAGTCTATGAGGTTGCTCATGTTGCTGATGAATTCGTCTTCTGCGATTGTTTCTTTGTTTTGGTTTTTGTTTTTGAGTTGTGCGTTGAATTTGAGTTGTTCGATTTGTTCTCTGAGTCTTTTTATTTCTCTTTCTTGTTTATTTGCTAGTACGGTTTATTCGGTGAGTTTGAATTTGATTTCAGCAACGGATTCGGTTTTTAGAACAGGTGAGCATTGTATTTGCTCTGTTATGATTTGGTTTATTTTCCCATGAATTGATTTGAGGCCGAATACGTCGTCGAATGATTGCTCTGTGATGTTTATTTGGTTTTTGTTTAGTAGTAGTGTCAATTAGTTGATTTGGTCGGTTAACTAAACTATAGTTAAGTTCGCGTGGTCAAGTTGTAGTTTGAGGCTCGTCGTTTTGAAATTTGGTTCGGTTTAAGTCGAATCTTGTTAGGAACTGTGCTTTTGATTCGATAGTGACTACTATCTAAGTTCGGCGATTTGGTTTTTAAGGTTCTGCGAATTGTCCAGTTCGCGGTTCAGCTGAATCGTTAAATCGTTCACTTTATCGTGATTTGAAGCGGAAAGCAGACTTGTGGAGTGTTTAAGGTCAGATTCGAGTTTAGATATTATGCGTTTCTGGGCTAGCTAGTTATTTAGAGAATCTGTGAGTTATTTTTGAGCTTGCTGGAAACTATTTAATAGTTGCTCGGTATTCAACTACTGGGTTTATAATTCGGATTTAAGGTTAATAATGGTGTTTTCATTAACCTAATGTTGTTTTTATAAGTCAGATAATTAAATAGAGTACTCATCAAACTATTACTTGTATGGATTAGCAACGATTTGATTTTAAGTACTCTATTATAACTAATCGAATTAAGATTTTAACACATCAAACTATTATTAAAGAGATTCAGACTCGTTACTAACCCACTCCAAATAAGAAACTATCTTGGACACGTGCTCGTCCTTCTCAACGTTGAGTTATGTTAACTATTCAAGTTTAACGTGTAATGAGTTAATAATGTCTTGACAGTCTTACAATTGAGATTTCAACTCAACTTACTCACTACTGGCCTGATCGAATTGCAACTGCACCTCATTCATTTGATTCTGAAGCTGATGAAGAGCCATTTCGTGCTTATGCACTAATGAATCTGATTATTGCTTCTCAATTTTAAGTTTTGACTTCAAATCAGTTATTTAAAGTTGGTTTTGGCTGATTGTTTGCTTGTGCCCCTCGATTATTTACTGATACTCTTAGATTTAGCCTTGGTGGTTATTAATTTGTACTTGAAGCTTCTCAAGAGTTTGAGTTTACTCTTGTAAACTAACATTCAATTTATTTAGTGAATCATCATTTTATTGCTGTTACTATATTAATTTTTTCTCACTTGATTGTAGTTATGATTGTAAATCGTTATTATTTTACTGTAAATTTGTAATTTATATTTGGAGTTCTTCTTGTTGTGTTTGCGTTTGATTTTGATATGTTTTGTATTCTTATTCAAGTTGGTTTAGTTGTGATTAGTGCTGTTATACGAGCATATTTTCATTTTGCTTGCTATTTTCCAATTATTGCGATTATTGGTCAACAAGTGCGTGTATTTCCTCTAATTGTTGATTAAATTTCGTAGCCATTTCATTTTTATCATTTTAGTACTCCTTTTGCGTTTAAATAAGAATCTTCTTATTTGCTATTACATTTTGTTGCTTCTCTTTTTATAACGTTTCGTATTATGTTGTTAATATTTGTATTTATTCCGATAAACTGTTAATTTATTCATTTTGCTCTTGAATAACACTTGAGTTGTTATTTTGGTTTTAATTTTAAATATTTAATTGTAGTTTTAGTTCTTAATTATTTTGTATTAAAACTTTTGTTTCTTGTTTAAGTTGTTCGCATTCTCGTTGTTACTTAATCAAATTATTAGTATTGTTGTTGCTCAATTCGTTTATTAATTCGGTTTTGGTAATAATTTCGTTGTTCAGTTGATTTTCTTTCGTTTTAATGTTTTGAACAATAAATTATAGTTCGGTGTTATTTTCAAATTGTTATTTGTTGATTTGAATTTAGTTTTGTAATTATTCATTTAGTTCCCTTAAAGTTTTTTAAGCTTCTTTCAGTTAATTTTACAAAGTGATTATTTTTTCCTCGTTCATTTGCTACTTGTTAATTGTAATTGAATTATTATTAATTGCGTTTTGCAGTTCACTTTGTAAACGGGCGTTTTCTTCTTCAAATGTGATTTAGTTTTCTTTAAGTTGTTTGTTTTCTTAATTCAAATTCTATATTGAAAGTTCAAATTAGTTTATTTTACTTTTATACGGACTGATTTGGTTGCTTAATTATTCGCATTAAATTCGAATTTGAGTCAACTAGTTAGTTGTAATGTCAAGCTAGGTCTTCAACGTGGTGTTTTCCACTCCGAATCTGGAAGAAGTCGCTTCGATAATTTCGGACCTGTTTTTGCACTCGTTAAGTTATATTTACAGTTATTAAATCTATGATGCTTGATTTTGAATTTTAAGCGTTAGCGAATCACCAGAAATAATCTTGGCCTATATTGCTTGCAACTCCAACGCTATTTGCTGTTTCGACTGCATTAATTGTTAAATCTCAAGTTTAAGCTGTTATATTTCAATTTAATACTCTCCTTATAAATCAGCTAGCTTCTTATACTCTTTTTGTTGATTCAATTTTATCTCCTCACTTAAAAACGCGTTTTTCTGCTCCAGTTGCTCTATAGCAGCGCATTTTTCTTTAACCTGCTATTTATTATATTCAATAGTATTATTATGTTCTTATATTACCTTTTGCAACTATGTTTTTTCTTTCACAATTGAGTCCAGTTTCTTTTAAATATTTACTTTATCTGCCTTGACTTCTTCTATAACCGCGTTTAATTCTGATATTTGGCTTTGCTCGGCAAGTTTTGAGCTGAAGTTGTGTTCAATTTCCTTGTTGCTGTGTTTAATTTACAAATTAAGGTTTAAATTCGTTTTTTCAAGTTCTTGGTATTTGTTTTTAAGTTCTTTAAGTAGTAATGTGATTTGTTTATTCTGAAGTTTTGTATGGGCGAGTTCTTCGGAACTTTATTTATCTTGTTCAATTATTTTAGCAAATGACTGGTTAATTAAGTTCGTGTTTATTTGGGGAAGTTTAATTTGGTTTTTGAGCTTTGCTAATTCACTCTTAAGTGTAATTAATTATTAGTAAAGGGTGCTTATTTCAGAGCTCAGTTGTTGCTCTTTGAATAGTTACTGCGAATAATTTGTATTTTCCGCTTTCAACTGCTGAATTTGGGTGTTAAGCTTTAGATTCTCCCGCTTGTACACGTTAACCTGTATTTTGCTGTCATCCTGTTTAAGAAGCGTGATTTCGTTTTACAGCATTTATAATTGCTACTTGAACTGAGTGTTTTGCGTTTCGATCATTCTAGCGCTCATTTCCTTCTCCTGATTTGCGTATATTTGCTGCTATAAATTGCTAATAGTTTGCTTTAGCGAGTTATTCAACTCACTATTTACTTTCGCTTCATTTTGCAGTTCAATATTGTAGTTCTCAAGTCGCTGAAGTTTATTAATGTCTAAAGATTGTGCAAGAAGCTAATTATTTGCTTACTACAGTTAATTATTCAGTTTGAGCACCGTTTGCTTTTAAAATTCAAGTTCTGCAGCAGAATTAACTTAGTTTGCGTCGTGTACGGGCGTGTTTTTAACATATAGGAGCTAATTCTGCACGGTAAGCGTATTTTTAGTTTGAATAAGCTGGTTTTAGGTTTACTTCAGCGCTTCACTCAGTTCAATGTTCTTTTACGATTATTTTTATTACAGATATTGTATTTACTTAACCTGCATTTGCACATCGTCCATTCTACCACTTATCTTGTGTGCTTAGTTCAGCTGGTAGTATATTTTGGCCGAGTTCTGGTCTATGTCCTCGATTTCGCCACGCATTTTCACGAGGGTAGACATCAGCATTTAGTTCACGTCATCCGCCTGCTTCAGCTTTTATAAAAGTTGCTACACTTTTTCAGGAGTATTTTCAGTTGTCTGGAGTAAAAGCTTAATTTTTTGTAGCTCCGACTACTCGGATTTGAGAGAAATATTAGCTTCAAACAACTCAGAATTTATTAACAGCTGCTCCTAAAGAGAGGAAGATGATGACTTTTTTGACTTTTTAGGGGAGAAGTCGAAATTGGAATTTTGTCTCATTGGGGAGCGGTGAAATATATATTGTTGAATATTAATTGTATATTATTATAAGCAATTGAATGAAATTAATGGAACAATAAATTTGTATACTAACATCATTATAGTAATTGACTTAAAAGTATGCATGTTAGTAAAAACTGTGTCTAAATAGCAATTTTTCAAGCTGTGTGCATTCACTATTTATAAATGAAAAATAAAGGATTACATAAATCGGTTATTCCCCCCCCCCAACCTACATATATTCAATATTGCAGCAGTTTAGTCCACGTTTTTGAGTTAAATTCCCTTCACTACTTATTTACCTGTATATGTGCTATATTTTCAATTTCACACTTCAATTATAATGAAAGCGGAATCGTTATAAATCATCAAGCGAAGTTAAAGCAGCATTTTAGAAACAAAATTCATGGTAACTACTAACATGGAACGTAATTTAAGTTGACTTATATGTATTATTATAGGTTTATTAATAAATGCTAGCAATTGATGCTAATTAAAATTGTAAAGTTCAAAGAAAAAGTTCATTTGACGCTGATAATTGCTTAAATATTGTCATTCACGATATTTTAAACTTATAAAATCACTGACCGACCTTTAATAAGTCATTTACTATAATACTCATCATTTCGAGATAAATAGTAATAATTGAGATGAAATATTTACATATATCGTGTTAAAACTATATAAACTAGTGATAATGACAATTTTATATTTTAATATATTTTTAAATATCAATATATGTAGGTTGGGGGGAATAACCCATAAATCAATAGCAGAATTTAAGATTAAACAATCAAAAAGTTATTTTATATGTTAAAAAATATTACGAATTATTCATAATTATTCTATTATTATTTAAATGCGAACTGTAATAAAATGACTATGTGTGTATAATAAATTCTATGATAAATTGAAAGAAGAAAAAGATTTTTCACTGACAACCATCGAATACATTTATCTTTTAGAAGAGTAAGGTAACTCGAGCAACAAATTGTACATGACTGTTGTGTGACTATTGTAACTATTGAGTTATTTTCTTTCTGAAAACTGTATTTTTATCTTTAATATGATTTGATTTCTCATTTATCTACTTTAGAGAAGTGATTGGTGAGTTGATATCTTTAATCATATTGGCTACTTTAAGTTCATCTTATGTTGGCTGTTTTTGGACACCTATATCGAAGTGATTGAAGTTTGGATGTTGTTGAATAGAATCAGTGTCTATAATTTTATTACGATCTGCCATTAACCCAGATAACTATTTCAGTTCTATCAGTGGTTAAAGATAAACTATTTTATTATTGTATATACTTAATGATTTCAGCTTCTTTAGTGGTCTTAATGTATCTACGTTTACCAAATTACAACTCGCCAACTATAAAATAGTTAGATTAGTCAAGTATTGAACATTTGTAATGTCAATATTATTACAATTGAGACATAAATCTTATAAGTTAATAAGTGGTCTTAAAGCTTCAGTGCAATGAAGATCACAACTCCACAAGTTTAGTTTAGTGAGTCCAATCAACTACGAAAGAGGACTAAAGTCAGTTATATACTTAAATAGTGTTAGTTCTTTCAGTTTTTAAAACCACACTATTTCTTAGGCAAGCGTATTCGATTCTAGTTTAGCTTAATTATTATAAATAGCCAAAACTTCAAGATTTTCGAGCTAAAAGTCTTTTACGCTTTGAATTTTACAATCCATTGTTTTTAACTCTTTAATTGTTTAACTATCTAATTATGGAACTATATGCTTACATTCATAAAGCTACAATTAATTAATCTTTAAAGTATTTATGAAGTTTAAGCTTTTCAGATCTGGATTCTATTAGATTGTAAGTATTCCACCTTTAATTTCGCTCTGATACTTTTCTATCATTTGCTTGTCGTATTCAGAAAGATAGATATTGTTATTTTAGTTTTCTTAGTTGGACTGTTTCATGGAATCTTACATTAGCGTTGGGAGTGGAATTTGATTATCATCTATTTACATCAGGAATTCAGAAAATTGTAATATCTTTTAGGCATAAACCAGTCTAGTTAATATAAGAGGTAATATAAGAAGACATCACACCGTAAATAACGTATAATAACATGACTCACTCAACAGCAACAATCCAACTATACATCTAAACGCAATAAATATATATAATATAATTAGAAAAGTAAGATAAGTTAGTTCCTATTTAATGAATTCTTACTACTTTTTTGAACGGATAATTGGCAAATTTAATTTATGTTCTTTCAAATATGAATAAATATCGTAGAATAGAATAATTATCGTACCATTTACATACTACGTTAGTATACAATATTTGATACAATTAAGTTAACGTGCATATTTAACTTCGAAAGCTGTTATATTTACACAGCTCTAATATACTGTAGTTCTATATACAGTAGTTCTATTATATCTTACATTTAATATCATAAATATATTTCTTAACTAATTTTTGATTTATAACGATTATTTTACTATATTTATTATATGTCCACTCCATATATAATGACAGAAGATTTCAGTGAAAGGATAAATTAGATAAGTAATTAAAACCCTCTAAATACGTTGTCTGGATACGAAAAAGAAATGATAGAAAAATAAAAGATGGAAAATGAAGATTCATTTAACAAGCAAGATTACTTTGTACTGAAAAGTTTGGACTTCATAAAATAATTTAACATAAGAAAGCTAAAGTTAGAAATTTATAAAATGCAATTTCAAAGTTGCAAAGTACAACTGTAACAGATTTGATTATAGAAAAATGAAAAATGCGTTAACTTTCAAAACTTGAAGGACTTTGAACTCGAAAATCTTGAATATTTTAAAGTTCTAGAGTGTTTTAATATATAACTGATAAGACGTTGATTTATGACCTGCATGTTTCAAAAACTTAAAGAAATTCACCTGAGAGGGTACATGATTGATATGAGCCCGCTGAATAATAATGAATAATATTATTAAATTGAGTTCGTAGTAGCTGATGCGCTAAGAACGCTAAAAACGTACTTGAACTTGGGCTCAGTTTAAATAAAGGAGTAAAAATTAAATCACTTCGTCACCTGAACAAACTCACTTGTTTGAGTTTGTGTAACTGTGAACTCGATTAATTATATGAATTGAAATTATTAGTTAACTTATTAGAGTTATATCTTCATGGTAATAAGTGTGATACAACCCTCATTCAACACTTAAGCAAGATTACTCGGTAGTCAGTCCAAATTGAGAATGCACTTTTTGTATCTTTTTGTTAATAAAAGGACTAAAAAGTTTTTGTTCTGTATAACTAATGTCGTGCGCCTCTAACTAATAATATGGTGAAGGTTTAATATTATATACATATATGCAGCAAATATAAATATATTAGCAGGACTGAAACAATTAACCAAACTATCAACATTTAAGAATTATATAGTAGATATTCCATCTATCTAGCACCATCCAAACTTCAAAAATTCGATTTTAGTTTTCAAGAACCGCCTTCATCAGAATTATTAAAGAAAGCCAACATATTGAGATCTATTCACATCATTCCGTTACATTATTAAAACCAATTAGCACATAATCTCAATTGGTATGTGTTACTTTCAAATAGAATAATATGATTCAAAACATTACACATATAAATTATTACAGTTTAGAATGATTTTTCAACTACATTCATTCAAAACGGTTCAATCTTTAGGTTATGCCCAATCAGCGTAAGTGAAGCCCCGCATAGTTCTCGAGTTTTTAGCGACCATTATTGTGATTACGAAGTGAAATTATAAACAAATTATAAAGTATATTAATACTCAAATAATTAAGGATAATATTTATGTTTAAAAAGAAAAGAATTTTTTGCTAAGAATATGATATTTATTAAATTATTTTCACTTCAACCTCTAAAATGATCCATAAAAATAATGGAAATAACACAGACTTAGAAAAATTATCAGCTTACGATTTATAAATGATCGAAAAATATAAAGACGAGATAGAAGACGATGTGCTGGCAATTAATGATAAATAATTATAAAATTTTGAGTTTATACGAGCTTTAAACATATAAAGACTCGAATTTTATTGTTGCAATAATACAGTTCCAAAGATAAAAAGTTAAACTATCAAAGAACTATATTTTCAACGAAAATCTTAGTCTGGGCGTGAATCTCGAAGTTTTAGAACTTCAAAATACAAAAATCATAGAGTCTAAAACGTTAGCGCAAGAAATTAACAGGTTTCAAAAACTAAAAGAGATAAATCTTTCTGCATGGAACATTGACTTAAGACAACTCTTATAAATGTCATAACTTACTAAATTAAGCATGAATAGATGTGAGCTACGTAGTGCTGAAGCCTTAGTACATCTTGTTGGTTTATCAGAATTATCACTAGACTCGAATCCTGGAATAGATATTACAGCGCTATAGCATTTAGTTAAACTTACTAAATTGTCGTTGGCTAGGTGCAAATTGAAAAAATTGGAAAATTTGCATCATCTTATAAATTTAAATGAGTTAATACTTAATCTCAATGAAAATATAGAAATCAGTTCGCTAAAATACTTGACTAATTTGACAAAATTAGAGATGGATGAATGTGGTTTGATTAATCTCGAGGATATTGGGCCGTTGTTCAATTTAGTAGAGCTATCTCTCAGTTTTAATTATGGAATCAACATCGCATCTTTTACACATTTGAGTTAGCTCACAAAATTGAAATTCAATTCGTGTAAATTGATTAGTATAGATACTATTCGATCTTTTACAAATTTAGTTGAATTATAACTATATTGTAATAACGGTATTGATATTACTGCACTCTAATACTTAGCTAGGCTCAATAAATTGTCGCTAGAAAACTGTAATTTAGTGAGTTTAGATGCCCTACGTTCACTAATTTAACTGCAAGAACTTCACATTTAAGAAAATACCGTAATTTACCTTGAACCTTTAATGGAACTAATAAAGTTGTCTTTGCTTGAAGTAGAATTCAATAAAATTGTAGATAGTATAACATTTTAACAACATCCTAACTTCCAAAACTTCGAATTAGGACACTAAAAAAGCCAACAGAAAACTAACTTAAGTAAGCAAACATAATGAGAGATATCAATAGTCTAGTTACTTCTCTAAAATTAATTTAATACTAATCAAATACTTTGAAGTTAAAGCACGCTGAATTCAGGAAGAATATAATTAATTGCGAACAAAAAATGTTTGATGATTAATAATAATTTGTTGCTTAAATTGCTGGGCTCTTTTAACTACTTGATGAATTTGATGTTTGCCAGTGATTTGTATTAATTATAATTAGGTATTCCTGAAGAAGCGCAATGGCATACTTTATGGAATAATTATTTTTGTCTTTCTAATTCTGATTTCCATAAATGGAAGAATTAATTTCAAGATATGAACAATAAAAAATTACTGATAAACTGCTTTAACAAAACATCACTGAATACAAAAATTGGTTTAAATTAGTATGGTACAATAATAACAGATAATACTAATTCTCATGAAGCTGAAAATAAATGTAATAAACTATAAAAAGTTATGTTGATATTAAATATTAATCGTTATTGAAGTCGAGACACAAGCTAGCGATTTAAGACGCCATTGGGAAGATGTTGATCCGAAAGAGTATTAGGAGTAAGTATGCGGTGATTTGGAAAATGTTATAGACCACTCAAAGTAAGATTCAATCTAACTTATAATATTCTTAATATTGATCTTAAATGTGTTCTATAAACGTAAACTCATCAACCCTAATGCGTGCTTCTTCGAGATACCTCATATAGAAAATTAAATGCCTAGAAGTCAAGAACATTGAAGAGTTAAATGAGTGGGATATATCGATGTAAAACACCAACATAATATTAAACAGTGGAATCACTCAGTAAAAGTTTCTGTTGAGAGCAGTTCCGCACTCATTTTAGTCTCCCTAATTCTGTTTCATTGACGGAGTTCCAACCACCGAAGTTCTTGAAATAGTCGAAGTTCTGCAAGTTATCATAACGTGGATACCAAAGCTGGTGGGCTGAAGCTTCATCCCATTCCTCACCTACTATGGATATCCATGTTTTCTTACTGGAATACACACCAACGCGATTAGCACCCAAGATATTTGACATCTCATCAAGTATTGTAGCTATGAACCATTAGTTAGTGTACCAATAATCAAAAAATAAATCAGGACTTTCAATGTCTAGCCAAACCATACCATCCATGACACTCGTTGATCAATCTGTGAATTGTGTCAGAGACTTAGCCTCTGGCATCTTTAGAAGTGGTTAGGTAGATGTAGAAATCAACTTATTGGATACCTGCTGCTTTCGCTCTCAAATAGTCAGAAATTGCGTTATTGTTAAAAGTTGAGCCCATTTACGCTTGAATGATCGCTAATTTGTATCCGTTGTTCACCAAGCAGTTGAAAGTGTCCTATGAGACAGCACCTTGGTAGTATGAGACGTCGAACCCGAGTGTTGCAAGAGTAAAAACCACACTCAACATTGTTGTGATGTGGAAATGGGTTTAGAATTTTATTTATTTGATTTTTAACATGGTAAATACATCATACAACTTGTTGTAATTTTCATTGTATCCGATTTGTAACAGATTTATTTTCTAATTTACAATCATGTGTAACTAAGTGATTATAATTGATTATATTATATAATTATAGAATTAATTAATTAAATAAAGACCGATGAACGAATACTTTATATATCTTTATTTGCTTAACAATATAAATAAATAACAACTTCCAAAAATGTTTGTATTAATTATAAAAATCTCAAAAAATCTCAGAATTATAAAATGACTCACTTAACTGTAACCTTATCATCAGTACTAAGGCTCAATTCAATCAATCCATCTTCATCTCATAAATCATGACAATCCACAAATCCAAACTTAGTTACACATAACGTTACCTCAAACTAATCTCAACATCATACCTCATCTTCTAGGATTGCCACTCTGAATAGCCTCCTCAGACAACCTAAGTTAGTTCGGCACTTGAACTAACATTGTTGACCTCGGAACTTATCTTTGGGATGGCTGGTATGAATCTTGGGACTAGCGTATCAGCGGCAACGCGTAGTGCTTCTAAGTTTAGAGCAGGGAACAATGTCATAACTCTTTAATCAGTTTCTTCCTGTTCATGCTCATTTACTCTTGAAAGCGAAATCTCTGCAACATATTAACTGCATAAAATCTGTGTCTGTGTTTTGTTGTTTTACATAGTAAGATCCATACGGACTTCTTCCTGTATTACAGGGAGTGAAAGCAGGATTTCGTTCTAATTTATTTAAAAATTGACTTATTCTCTCCTTTCAGTACTATGTGGGGCTGATACCACTTATGGTATCAACGGCTGCGCAGGTATATCCGGCTTTCGTTTCGGCTTTTATTTCTTAGGCTTCTTCGATTTCGGTTTTACCTTTTCTGACTTTTTCTGAATCGTCGCTTGTATACTTAAACCGATTAATACCGCATTTATTTAGAATTAATTCTATATGCCGCAACATCACACGATTGTTGCCTGACATGTTAAGTACTTCATTTATTGAGCCATAGTAAAAGTGATAAATAGAAGGCATTAAAACTGGTATTAATTCCATTCATAAAAGGGATGAATTAATTTTATTTTACCAATTAACTATATTTATAAATTATTAATTTATATTCAATTATTTTACCGCTTCAATGCCAAAGTTTAACCGCATTCACTTGACTGAAGAAGAGAAGTGAGAATTACTTAATAAGAGCATCATACAGGACAATTTCAACGATGGATAACTATCTGAAATTTAAATACAACAAGGTAGTTATAGATGCTGGACAAAGATGAAAAATAATGAAAAGAACTTCTTGAATTGCAAACCTTGCGGACGCTCAACTGCGCTAACTTATTCGACTCAAAACATTATTTCTCACACACTTTGATAATTATAAAAGCAAATTTCAATTCATCTGAGCTAAAATATAAAATAGAATGCTGGTATGGAGACTTGCACTGAAACTTTCGGAATACATTATTTCAAGTTGGTGGTTGGTTCTAACAACTGTAAACTCCAGTCCAGGTCTACTGAAGAGAACTTCCTAAATCTAATTTAGTCCGTTTTAATAATGGTGATCACGAAGTTGAGAGTCTGAAGTGATTTGTATACGGTAACAAATTTAGGTTATGTTAGTATCTGGACTGCAATGCAAAGCGTGGACGTAGAGGAGTCAAGCTTATATGGATAAAGAACTAGGATGTCAGTCTCAATTCTGGGAAGTGACGTTTCTTGATTTTGGCTGCCACATATTACGGAGACCCCTCTTCGTCGATTGTAGCACTAGGACAGAGGGAAGTTACAACTTCTTTGAATAAGTTAAGAATACACTTCTTCTAAGAGTTGTAAGAAGATGTTTCTTGATATCAAATTTATTCATTTTCAAGAAGGAACGTATTCAATAGCTTAAAGTGCCGTAAAGTTCATATATGCGTCCAAGATCGAGTAATTACTCGAAGTTCAGCCACGATAACAAAGATTATTATTGAAAGAAGTTCATTTGGAGGTTATTGAAAAAGATATCAAAATAAGAATAAAATACCAAATAAATGTTCATTGCTGAGACTTTTGAGATTTAAGAAAGTTTGGACCAAGATAATGTTAACTATTTGTATTTTATCTAGTGCGTAACATCATCAGAGGGTGATTGATGTGGGAGGAAAACACATAAAGTATGAAATAAAATATTAATGTTATTATTATAGCCAAGAAATATTTTTAATAAATTTATTTATGTCACTCCAAATCGACCATATTTTTTCTCTGCCCAAAACCTAAAATATTTTAAACATTTCAACAATTATTGTACTGAAGTGCTGTACGTAACGACCATTAAATGGATTTTTCCTTATAATATAATTATATAAACGCGGTATTAGTCGGTTTAAGTATACATTTGGTTACGTCGTCTACCTTACTGTGTTAGCTAAGTATTCATTAATTGCTGCGTGTAGATTTTTCTTCGGAATACGAATATCATCGCTAATGCAGCAAAGCGATTATTCTAATTCCCTGGAGTTACGTCTTCATGATCGTTGATTTCGTCTCTTCTTATCACCTTTTTCTTATACATGATTGCTGTGCAGTTGGCTTTATACACTCCAAGTAAGTTTCCTATCTCCTCGTATACGCTTTTCATCCTAATATCAAGCTCATCTAAAAATTCTCGCGATTTTGTGTGAATTGTACAGTTCTTTCCTATTATTATAGGAATAACTCTCAGTGGATCGCCATTCTAATCCTTCATTTGTGCGTAATGATTTTATTTGATTCTAAAATATCTTTTAGTATCAAATGTGATACCTATATCGAGGTACACCTTCTTTCCATCATCTGTGATTTCAACATCTGGTTTCTTATTATTCAATGCTCTGTTATCATTTCCTGCTGTTACCTTAATCGCGTTGTAATTTTTCTTCAACTATTTCTCCAAATAATTGGCAAACACATCATGCACCTTAATATGTATTTCATTTATGACCTTACATGCCTATTCGTGTCCTGCTTTTGCGTTGCATCCACACAATTCGCATACTTTAGGCATACCAACATCATATACTTTCCAAACGCCAGATCTATTAAATGCTAAATAGATTCATTGGGAAGCATAACCCATTATAGCATATCCAACTTTTGGGACTGTATCATAAATCGTATTCTGCTGTATCTCTTTCGCGCGCATCTTTCCTTTCTTCTCCTTGAAGTAGTTCTTCGCAACCTCTGTTTGTAAATCAAAACCTACTTTGTGTGTAGGTGCATGATTTTTCGTTTTACTTATCATATCATCATGCATGCTAGCGTAATTTAATCCAGGTAGTATCATTGACAAACCACCAATACATTTATATGCGCTCATAAAGGAAATTACTTCCTCTGTAGCTGCACCTGATTGTATTATTTGCTCCAGATTTTTAAATTATAATGTGTAAAACGTATTATTTAGAACTTACTATTTAAACAGCATAATTTGTTTACATAGGGTGTGGAAATTTGAAATAAAAGCTGTAGGTGAATGGTTATACTAACTAATTCCGGTGTAACTATTCGAACAGCGATTGAACTTACTGCTCATCGATGTAACAATTCGGAGATTCGATGGAGAAATGTAACATTATGGGTCTCAAAAAGATTTGAATGTAACTTAGTGAGTTATTTTAGTGGGTTCGACTATATTTATTAGTGTTATAAAAAATGAGAAAACATATGTATTATAGCTTTTTAATTAAAAATAATATTTTCCAATCCGCTTGAAATGACAATGTCATAAATATTTAAAGATAAGGCAATCGAAACATTAGTTAGAAGTGAGTCTGCGTCTAAAAACGTAAAGATATCATATGCAGTTTCGCAGGTTAGAGAAAATACGAAGCGCTAGCTCGCGCTATCCACTACTGGGCTGATGAATTCTGTTTTGCGCAGTAATAGTCCTAGTTACCTGGCACCGCCGAAGGAAACAAAATCTTAGGTGCTGCGTTCATCCTCAACGCAGTCGTACTTGGACAAGCGCACTCTTGAGGAGGCATCGAAGATAAAGCCGACGAAGTATATATCAACTGAGGAGAAGGACTAGATTTTCGATAAGTTGTACTAGGATTTCAAGGAGAAGTAGATTCGCGGTCTCGAGTCCGAGCGCATTGATCAGAACTGCACGTTCAGGCCCAAGTTGCAGTATTCCAAGGAGAATTTGAAGACCGAGCTTAGCATTTAGCACGGTCTCGAGCTCGTGAAGGAGGTATAAGCCGAGAAGCGCGCTATATACAATTAGCAGTAAGAACTTGCTAAGCAGCTCACGAAGCCTGCTTAGTTTTTAATAAAGTCAACCATTCCGATTCCGGCTCCACTCCCACGTGCGGACGAGCTCCACTCCAAGGCCAAAGTGTATTCTGACAAGATAAAGGCTCTCAAGGAGGCCCAGGACAAGAAAAACGCAGAGTTGCAGAAGAAGCAGCACACCTTCCAGCCTGATTTGTACAAGAATCCGAACATAGTCTTAACGTTGGAAGAAGATACCGTTAAGCGCATGACGCAGTTGACCGAGTATACCAGAGAGAAGAAGAGAAGAGCGATAATAAACAAGAACAACCGCGAGATGGAGAAGTGTCCGTTCAAACCCGAGATTTAGAAGTTCAAGTTCAGTACTTAATAATAAGAGATAATGTCCGCGCCTGTTTTCGACCGCTTATACGTGGAGGGCAAGCTCCAGAACATTATGAAGGACGAAACCATTTAAAAGCATTATAATGAGATCACTTTCACCCCAAGAATCAATGATAATGCACTTGAGCTAACGCAGTCAAGAAATAACCGTTTGAAAGAAATAAGCTTGAATAAAGAGCAGCCAGCAACTCCCGAGCAAATTATTTCGCAAATTAAGGCAAAACGCACTCCAGTGGCCGAGTATGCCCGAAAAATGAACGAGATTTACGAGAAGGGCCTCGATTTCATCGATTTGCGCCAAGAGTTCGCAACCCTGGGCGAATCCACCTCAATAATATTAGCGAACACTCTCCACACGACCAAAAACAGCGATAAACTGGCTGAAATGAAACGGAAACGGTTCGTTCAGCGCATTTATTCTCAATTAATGAAGCTGAGTTCGGCCCCAACTGTTAACTATTCGTATTGTGCTGAGTTCGTTTAGGAATTGGAATGTGGTGAGAAAGTTAAGATGATGGTGCTCGAGGTACTTGTTAAGTTGGGTGCTACTAGTGTGGTTGATTAGGAGATGTTCTACAAAACGGTGGTGATGCAGATAAATGAGTATGGGTAGCAGGGAATGGATTACGCGTTCACGGAGATGAAGTGATTTGAAATATAATACTGCTGACATCATAATAAATTTTGATAATAGAGCTCCAAACTTACGAATGGATTAATTTACAAAATGACCTGACTGTAAGTTATGCTATCATGCTTGAAAATTGATAGAAAGTAAATGAGCAATTTTTTGAAATAAAATTTGCGAAAAGTATCATTTTAAAATATAAAATGTATATATAATATATAATATATAATATATAATATATAAAATAAATAAATAAATAATATATAATATATAATATATATAATATAAAATATAAATATTATCACTTACTCGACAGTCTGTGAAGAATTTCAGCGAGGGTCCTACATTGTAGTTTGGATACTTTATATTTAATCGATGGTTGCAGCTTGTGCAGTTTGGATGGCCTCTATTGAATTAAGTCTACCTTCTATTTGGTTAAGTCTTCTATTGTTATCACCTAAATTTTGATAAACTGTTAAACCGTTGGCATGTATTGATCGTCACATATCCGATTGATCTCCTCATAAAAACTTGCAGCATATAGCGTTGAACTTCGTTCTGAGTGCTTTTATTCAATATAAGCTAAAAATTTCGTCATAGAAGCTTCCTTAACTTGCAGCGCCTCTTGCAAGTCTCATTCTTGTAATTACTTGTTCTTTCACATCTGCAGGGACAAAAGGATTATCAAACCTTATTGTATTATTTACGAACACCATAAGTTTGCATTTTACTTCTTTCAGGTCGTTGGGTAATGTAGTGTATCTGGGTACATTTACTCCTTGTTGTGCATTATTTTCTGCAAAGATTCTCATCTCAATCGAAATAAAAAATCTGATTTTAGTGCAATACAAGAATTACCGTCATTTATTAATTTGCAATGGAGTATCAAGAAGACGCAACAGATGAAAAACCCACTTTCAATAAAGGGTTTCAATAAATATATGAATTTATATTATGATATTTGTTAATCGAAGTTGTTATAATTGTTCTTAAATATTTGTTTACATCGTTGAAGTTTAATGGTTCCGAAACCTCCTTTTAGACCACCAAAAATATTTTGTTGTTAATAATTAATGATGAGATATTAACCAATACTTTATTAATTAAATAATTACCATTATATTTATAAAATTTCACTCCTAAATTCCAAAAAAAGTTTATAAATATTACTGTGATTATAAACGAAAAGATACGAAAAGTAACTATTCCAAAACACAAAACTTAATATGTCACTATAATCATGGTGGTTAAACATATTACAATTTATTTACCACCTCACACAGTGAAATCAAATGTTAAGATTTAAATTTTTTAATATAACTTATTTTGATATAAAATCAAGCGATAGAGTAGAATCAAGCATTTCAATGTATAAAATTTGATATTCTCATCTCAATTTTCGAATGTCGTTTTGTGTATTTTGTAGAATTCGCCGAAATGAATTTATTCAGATTACAATTAAAAGTTCAACCGGCACGAAATCACCAATTCCTCGCATTATATGTTATACAACTATGATATGTCCACGAATGAACGCAGCACCAGCTTCCGGATAAAAGGTGCTGCTTGCATTTAGTTCAGCACTTAGCAGTCAAGCAGCTCTAGCGTGGCGAAGTCTCTTTTGATACTGTGTAGATCTACAGTGCAGTTGACTAGCTTCGCCGATTTCGGACTGAAATCGAGCGAGTTCAGGTCGAATGGCTCATAATCGAAGCCTTGGACCAAGACGTGAACGACACCGTCGGTGTTAACTTAATAACTGTTATTTACTTGCTAGTGGGTGTGATAAACGTACAGACACTTCATGCAATCAACTATTTCTAGTTGGAAGTTCCAAGGCATTTCTAATTGGTGTGGTAAAAAGCAAATGTGTAAGAAATTCATTTAATTGGTTTATTTCATTATATTCAAACACTTAATCAATATCACTTATTCAGTGTTGAAATCGATTCGCTAAATCTAGCTAAATTCACTTTAAATCTCGGGAACGCGCTTTATTGGCTATGAGTAACAGTATTTAGTGGTATTGGTGAAGTTTCCAGACAAATGTGAATTAAAGATGAAATTCTAAGTGTTGATTCACTCTGCACTTAATTTTTAGAACAATGTGAAACATTGCAGATTACTTATCGAACTATATTAATGGCTGATGTAATATTAATTTTCAAAAACAAAATATATGTGTAATAAGAGATCGCTCGCGTTTTATAAAGCAACCTATGCTTATATTGAGGGAAAATAGCGAACAGGAACTAATGTACTGTTGGCCCCAAAATTGATATAATTTTTCATCTCTTTTATTTTCTCATATTTTGCACTTTCATAATTTATCTCAATACAGATTTATTTAATCATATTCTCTATAACATAAACGGTAAATAGTATTAGCATCTTGTTACTTTATATCATAGAGAATGTTCCATAATAGCTGGTAGAAGAAATATAAAAATCACCCTTTTTTACTGTATTTTTCAACACTATTTTTGCTAATAACTCGTGTAATACTTAATATTTTGATGTCTGGTTGAGCAACTTTTTGTTGCATATCAAGCTAAAATTATATTGGTTAAGTACCGATTTAATCCAAAAAAATATTTTAAATTTAGGTAAAATTCGCTCTTTTTGAATAATGTTAGTAGTACTTAAATTTTGTGGTTATCTTATTAGGACCGTAAATGGTAATTGCGGCATTTAATAATAAAGAAAATTAGCTTTTTATATTGAACGTTACAATATTAACGCTACAATATTATATATAAAAATTTATGAAGTAAAATATTAAACACATATAAATCAAAGATTCTAATAATACTACAGTTGTTAAATTATAATTTCATTATTAAGCTAAATGTATATTTGCAGACTTAAATTACAATTATAAATATTATACATATAGTAGTTTGAAACATAATAATTATTCTAATAAGACCATGGCAACCAATATTATACAACAGAGAATACATTAATATATGTTGATCACTGATAACTGTTGAAATAGCTATTCAATACTAATAATTTATATATTAGTTAAATAAGAAACGACAAAATAAATTTAAAATTTTCTTATTATATATCTCACTTCCTCGAGACGGCACAAACAGACTTCATTGAGACTTTCGAAAGCAAAACATAGGCTCTCGCACGCCAATTTAAAATTTTCTTATTATATATTTATAATTTATATGCAGATTAATAATGAAACATAGTAATTGTTTGTTCTAAATATTTATTAAATCTCTATAATGTTGAACTTATGCACAAAATATATTTAAAATGTTTCAGGTAATATAATTCTAATTATCAAGGAATAAAATTCGATTTATTTAGCTTTTCTTCCTCCTAATTGAGAATATGTTGAATATATATGTTAAATCAATTTCATTACGTGAAGTGGGACGAATACAAGATACCAGATATTTACCGATCATTAAAGATCAACCTAATTGGTGTAACATTCTTTTGACTCAAAGGTTATTCCACGTTTTTGAATAATAAATATCGCTTTAAATTCAGATATACATTGCTGTCATGACCCTGGTGACTCAATATTTTGTGCACAAAAATCTCACTAATAAAGTTTCAGTTAGTGAAGTGCATTTTCATTATTAGGAATTGGAGTGGATTTTGCGCCAACATCTCATTAAACCTAATATATTATATATTTATAACAAAAACTCATGAACATGCTCAGGGCGCGAGCAAGTTCTTGTTTCTATACCTATCAAAATATAGATACTTTTAAATTAGTTCTAAATAAACAGAAAAAGAATATTTTATAGTAATAAGATCAGAAGGAAATGATTTTGCATTAATTATAATTAAGATATTATTATTATCCTCATTGTGATATGTCAGATTAACAAATATTTAAGAGAGATACAACTTTAGAAATACATTACGAATGGTCTAAGAACTACTTTGGCAAGCTTTCATCTATTTTCTTTTTGAATATTAGACTTTATTTCTTAATTTATTTTGACTGTACATGAATCATTTTTAAAATAGTTACCGCAGTTTGAATGTCCCTCATTATGTTGGCTGTTTAAAGTTATTCTTATGTCGGTTATTCCTAACAACGAAAATCAAAGTCCTCGAAGTTATGATTTTGTTAGATTGTTTCAATATCTACAATCATATTATTAGATACACTTAACTCAGTTAACTATCTTAATCCCAGAAGAGGTTAAAGGTAAACTATCTAATTCTATGAGACTATGAGATCTTATAAATTTGAAAGAGGTCGCAAAGCATCCAAACTAACCAAATAGCAGTCACATAAGTACAGTGCACTTAACTTAGTTAAGAACTGAAGCGAAGCAATGTCAACAAAATATTTATTTTTACAAAGAGATAATTCTTCTAAATTAATAAGTTGACGTAAGACTGTGATACTACGTAACTCACACATTTCTAAACGTAGCTTAGTGAGTCCTATTATCTGTGAAAGTGAACTTATGTCAACTTTTATTCTTATGATTTCTAGTTCTCTAAGTTTTTAAAACCTAACTATTTCCTTGATAACTGTCTTTAATTATTATTGCTTAGTGTTGCCTTCTAATTTTAAAACTTCAAGGTTATCAAGTAAAAAATCATTTAAGCTACTAATATATACACATAGTATTAATGTTAATTCTTTTATACTCTAGCTTTACAAATTTGGAATAATATTCCAACAAAATTAGAATACTACAGTAATGGGACCAAAGGATTATAAACATTTTATAAAGATTGAAATTCGTAATTTCATTTTTATATTATAAATACTCGATATGCCTACGTACTATAATTATCTATGTAATTCATTTTCCACTTCTAAACTTTGAATTATGGAACTATTTTCCATTATCTACGAATATCAATGAATTGGTTAATTTTCTATTTCCAAGCTTATAAATACCTAGAAGCATTATTTCTCGAGTTAAGTCAGATTTCATCCAATTAAATCGATAAAACTGAAGATTTGCGATTATCAACTCTGAAGTGTGAACAGCTCACCTACATTCAACAGAAATCCTAAAGTTATAACACGATTAAAGACTATATTTCGTGTCAAAGTCGATCCCTTAAGTTTCAGAAATTATAAAAATGAAAGAAAATGAAATTTTACTCAACATATGAATCCTCTACCTTAGGCGCGAGTCCTCAACTATATTGAGTATTATCATTAAGTACACCAAGATAAAGCGAATTCCACTGAAGAAAATAACCAAAGTTATCACTGTATAATACTCATTGAAGTGGCACTTGTAAACGACTGGAAATGGATATGTGAAATAAAATATATAACAAGTACAATATAAGCAACAATATATAATAAAATAAGTTTCATAACTTTATCGTAAATATATTTTATAATTCTTTTGTCCTATTACTGTAGTGTATTCACATTCAGGAATCGTAAAAAGTTCAAACTTTTTAGTTCTTTGTTTTTGTAAAATAGTAGTGTTCCATCTTAAATTTGATTTTGGTATCTTTCTATCCTGATTCGATATTGTTTTTCGAACATCGCTATGCTTTGAGATATTTTTGTTTTCTTGGTTTGTTAACATCATTTTTGCACCTGGTTGCATTTTTGTTAGGAGTGGAATCAATACCATTTACACTGTATACTATTTATTAATTTAAAAATATAGTTTAAAAATATAGTCAATTTTGGTGTGTTCAATTAAGTATGTGTATACTCATAATGTAATACATAATGGTAATAATATGAATCCAATTAATTAACTATTGGATGTTGTTCTAATTCCATAATTTAGATTAAATCCATAGTTTATATTTCAAAAGTGTACTTTTATCGCAGACTGCAAAAACTGAAACCGAAGTCTCATTTGACGAAATTCTATCTTAAAAAGTGAAAATTATGGTAATTTGAACAACATCCAAACTTTAAGAAACTTTACAATGAAGTTTCAGAAACAACCAACATAAGCTTAACTTGGTGACGCCAACATCTATAAATCCATCAATCTCCAGTAATTTCTCTGAAGAAAATATGTAATAAATCAAGTAATACAAAATAAATTAATATAGTTTTTACAAAGATAGTCACTCAATTATAATTTGATTTATAAAATAACCAACAAATGAATAATTTCTAATCGAACTGCTTCTCTTTTTCAAAAGATGAATGTTATCTATTATTGATAAATAAGACCATATTGATTATTAATACCCTGGGTACTATATAAAATGACTCACTTAACTGTAACCTTATCATCAGACATACTAAGTACATATAGTTACTTTTCACAACAATTATCATTTACTTTTCACAATAAAAAATGTAAATCAGGTTCTCAAATCACGAATTGAAATATAATACCAAACAACAGAAGCCATTATTAAAACAAATGATAAAATGTACATATAATTGACAGAGCTGGTTATGTCTTCCATGACTAATTTATCGATCGGAATTGCAATAGATAGTAGTGTAACCATAGAAGTTACCTACTATATATTTTTATAAAACTGATCATAAATTTGTAACTATTGTTATGTTAATTCTAAACTAAAACAGTATGTACCATATTGCCCCAGTGCAGTTCCAGTTCCTGGATATAACATTTATGACCAAACAGTTAGTTTATTTGTATGTTAACCAGGTTAGAAACGTGGAGAACCTTCCATCAAGTCTAATTTTACTTGATAAAACATATTTTCGTATCCAATATTTATAGTAGTGATACAAGCACCAGTTTTATTTAGGGTGACGTATGTATTCGCCAAAGCGGTAGCTCTTGCAACAATGGTGTTTTGTACTTACTTTACTCGCACAGAGTTTTTCATGAATTCTCTTGATATAATGCCTTATGGCGCTTTCATCGCACGTGCGATTTTAATATTATCTTAACAAGATTTAACACCATATAGGTCCTCTGAACATTCGAGCCAAGCTAGATCTGTCATAACAGTTTTAGAGGTGCTTGCAAACTTAAATTCAACAGCTGTTCCGTCAGTATCAGTTACTCTAATGAGCTTTATAGTTTAATCAACGTCTCCAATGAACTGATCAAAAGGTAAAATGCAGTTAACAGCGCTGGCATTAATTGTGTTTGAAAGTCGAATTAAATTAGAAAAGAATACGGCTAGAGTCGAAGTGAAGCAGTCAAACTAATTTACAAAAGATGAAGTAATAGCTGTGATCTTCGTATACAAAGAGAAAACGGATTATCTACTGTAGGTCGCGTCCGGTCCCGGAACAACTGCTGGAAGAGAAACGGTGAGTTCAGCCTTGTTGTTATAGTTCTCCTGGAAAGTCTGCATTATCCGTTAACAAACACGTTTTTCTGAGCCAGTGAAGTCAGTATCGCAGTTTACAACCATGTTTACGAACAGATCAGAAAGTTGAGTAACGGAAGCCAATGAGAAAGACTTCTGAATCACAAAATCTGGGTAGACCAGGAGCTTCACCACGGCGTTCGTGTTCTGAATTATTTGCATTTCACAGTTGCCCGCGGTGGCCTTGATTTAAAAGGAACTTGTTGCGCCCGTGTAAGATATCGAGGGATTAGACAAACACTCGAGTCGGTTGTACTTGTCAATCTTGAAGACAGATATAGCGTCTTCAACGATGGTGTTCGTATCTGGAAAAGTGAGCTTGAACGAAGCAGAAGTAGCCAGAAAAGCAGCGTCGCAGTGGTTCACATCTGTACAGGGGAACGTGAGCGAAATAGCTCCAGAAAGAGTCTAACTTGCAGGATATGTGTAGACGAAGGCCCCGAAGTAAAGGGAAATCGTGAACGAGGATCCCAGAAGAGATTGGCACACCACGTAATCCTTGGTCTTAAGAGTCAGTAACTGTGCAGTGAATGTGGGCTTTCTGGACTATTTTGATAGCACCACCAGAGTGTTATCAGTGAAGCAGTTTAATTGTGTTGAAAGTAGTATTTATATCATATGTGAAGTGGGTAATATTTAAACACTATTATTGGTGTATTTATATTTATTGTGAAGTCAGTTCAATTTCAATATCAATCACATATTAATAATTATTAATATGCCAGTTTAATATGTTTAAATATTTATATTTATTGTTAGAATAGTTTTAAAAACATGCTTTTTTGTAATATCAAGAGATATTTTTAAAATATCAAAACTGTTTAAACAACAAAATAATTGTTGAACAGTTTATCTCAAAATACGAATGAAGAGAGTTGAGCTCAATTTTGGTGTTAAAAAATGGAACCGATTTCTTAGAAAACTGACAGTTTTCAAAATCGAACAAGAAGAAGTGATAAGAAGACTGAATAATTAGTTCATTTTTTAATAATTTTAATATCAATCACATATTAGAGGTTGTGTTCGAAAATCAAACAGTGTCCACTATATGTGTTTCGTCCACTAAGTGGTCCAAAATTACAAACAATGTAATATGTGAATTTATTATATTTTATTCAACAAATTGAAAGAGTCGTGTTATATTTACTACAATTATTCTGATAAACAACAGATTTTGGATTAAGTGTAGATCAAGTTCGGGTTTACGATAAGTGAGATTCTACAATTAAAAATAAAGTGGTTCTAAAAATGTAAAACGATCTGGTAACACCCTAATAAATATAAAATGGAATAAAAATATTTTGACACCTTTTCACTTCGGTCACTTAGTGGACGAAACACATAAAGTGGACACTGTTTGATTTTCGAACACAACCTCTATTAATTATAGCCATCCAACAATAGATAATAAGCAATGTGCCACGATTACAGATAGTGTTCAATAAAAAGAATAAATAAATAATTAGGTTTGGGTGCATATGGATCCCAGATTTGATTTTGGATTTTTACTTACTATCTCATTTAGCTATATATCTACTCATATTTTTGCTCACACCCCTTTTTATTAGATTTACCACCTCTATAAATAAACTCAAATATAGTTGTTTTATTACCAAAAGCATTGCTGAGCAAATAGTAGTGAGGATCTTAATTTGAAATCATCATAGATTTTACTTCAAAATTTTGGGCTCAAAATATGCTAATAAAATTAGTTATATAACATACTGGGTTAAGAGTAACCGCCAAGGAAGGAACAAAACATTCCTCGAACTGACCATCGGAAGCCAGATAAAGCAAACTACAGTGCCATATCGGAAGCATCAGAGGCGCTTCAATCACTGATCTAATCATGCTCAAACTCAATGAAGAAGCAAGTCAAACAAAACAACCAATCGTTTAGATCACAAAAACAAACCGAACACAACTAGCAAGACAACAAGAGCAACACGGAAAAAAGTAAACCAAAAGGCTCCCAACAAAAACAAAACAAGAAGAACTAAATTAAAGAACTCATCAAATCATTTAACAAAATTCTTAGTGGTAACCAAAAACAAAAAGGAAACTCATTCGCTGGATAACAGAACCACAACAGCTCTGTTAAATAACGAGCAACAACTGATCAAAATCCGTACATCTACATCAAATAATGTGAGATGAACAACTGCTTCGATCGCAAACAACAAAACAAAAACAACGATGATTACAAGAAAAACTGGAAGAAACACTCTTGGAACCAAGCAGACGTAGTTTAAAAGCTAACGAAAGTTTTACAAAAAACCCTGAAACAACAAGGCAACTATTTCGATCGAAACAACAACAAATTCAACAACAACTAAAGGAAACTGTTCAACTCCCTAAACGAATACAGATATGATGATGTAACATCTAAGCGCAACAATGACTCATTCATGTATGTCAAAATACCAATAGGCTAGACCAACTTCAGCAAACAGAACTAAGGTGGAAACAAGTCGTTTGGAGATTACAAGTAAGGTAACTTCAACCAAAAATTCATATGAGGAGTTAAGCAGCTTGTCATATTGACGCAATAATTGTTATCCGAAACGGCTCCGTGAGGGGCCATGATAATTAGGACCGTGTATCGAAAAATTGATAGATTAAAAGTATAAGCAAACATTTGAAGAAGCAAATTGAAGAGAAAAATCGAATCACTAGATTGATTATTAAAGAAGAGAAAATATTCTGCCATCGAATGATGGTAAATTGTAGCATGTGTGAAGAGGCACATGTTATGAGCTAAGATACTGGGATGTACGGGGTTTGATTGTCAGAGTAAAATAACGTTTTTGACCCGATGGATTGCATTCTATTGTATTATTTGATAGTTAATCTTACCTCATATCAACTTATTCATCGTTCATATTACGTTATTCATTGCATAAGGAAAATATGTTTACTAACCATTTTAGTAATTTTCTTACGTGTTCTCTTCTGTAAGGTTAGCATGTACAAATAGAGTGTGGGTATATAATTGTACACTGATGATACTGGGCTAACTTTCTTACTGTTGTTCTTCAAATCAAATTTTGTTTATTAAGGTTGTTAAAAATGAGATAGGTCAATTTAAATGATGTGTGAATAAACTAAGTAGGGCTCTGCATATAATTTTAATTGAGATGTCTTGTTAAGGCTTCTAACTTTTTCAAGTTAGGAGTGGAATTAGTATTCCAATATATTTTCTTTTCTGCAAATAGAATTATTTGTTACATTCGCTTCAATTACGCTGAAGTCTATCCTGTAACTCTAAATGGTGCCAACCAAAACAATTCCAACAAAAACCCCGAAAATAAATTTACATGATATGTTACGAACGAAGAAACAGAAAATATGAAAACCGACTACCAGCTAGCGAACTGAGTAGAATTGATTTCATTTGACCTGAATCGAACACTTTTCAAGACTTTGTTGAACTATTTCTTGAAAATTTCAAATTTTTATTCCACTAAACCTACATATTTAGTTTTACGGAATAAATTCGTTAAATTATTTGGAAATGTGACGAATTGCTGATTTCCACAAGTATTCTAGAAGATTGAACTCGACGATCCGTTTTTCTACTTAGCCGATCCCAATATCAATCTCTTTATGAACTATAAAAGCTGGGTTCATTGATCACAGTGAAGACAACTTCATGGTGACTATTCTTTGTGGATGTCATATTCAATCTTTTGAACATGAAGTAGTTCAATACTTATCACTTGTTGAAAGAAGATCATAAGTTCAACTTTACAAATTTATCTAAATTTAAAATATTCAAAAGTCTCCTCATGCTTGCTTTGAACATTATATTTTCATTTAATGCAGCGCACAAACACAACTTGATTTGAAAAGAATACTTTCTTATTTTATATCTCAAGTCCAATTTGAAGTGAGAAGTTTACAACATTAAAATTTAACATGGCATAATTAAATATCTATTATTAGTAGTTACAGAAGGAAATTAATTAATTCTCACGATTACTCGAGTTATGGGCGTATTTTCTCTGACAATCAAACCCTGTATATCCCAGTATATAGGGATGGTTATACTACTTTTGAAAAAGTATACTTCATGTCGATTTTATCCGTAGAGAGACTATAAAAGTAATCACAGGATATCTTTTCTTTTATTAAGGTAAATATGCACATTAATAGGTGTAAATATGTCAATATTCCTGATTTAGAAAATTAAGTTAATTTAAATTTGAAGTGGGAGAAATAAAACCTAGATAAATGAAGTTCCCCAGGGGTCATTAGAAAATTAAAATAAAATAAAAAGGAAAGAAACTGTTATTCTTTAAGTTATATAACATAATAAAGTATACTACTTTTGAAATTTATACTACATTGTAGTATAAAAACCATCCCTAAACATATATTACTAATTTGATATTAACACTCCAAAACACCACTCACTCATATAGCTCTGTTCAATATAGTGAATAACGCTCAACTATGTTTAATTAACGATATTTGTTATATTATTAACTGATTATGGGTTTTTGTCCATAATTTGGATTTAATATTAAAACTTTCAGTTAATAAACGGATCTCGTCATTTGAGATAACTTGTTGTAAAGTTTACCATATATTGAATTTTTTAGATATTACTAAGTAAAACTACTAAATTGCGTGTTGCCCTCTCGTTTCAACATGCTTGACTCGAAAATTTGGATTTGATTTATTATTTCAGAGTATTTATAAACACTAATGAACTTTATTGATTGAGCATAGTTCAGGTGAATGGACTATATTATCAACTAGTCCCAGCCTAAAAGTTATTGGTGTTCAAGCAAATGAAATTCTGTTTGATCTTCGTGAAGGCCAAGTAGTCACATTTCCGCGTATGTATTCCTTTCTTAGATATGCATCAGTGTGAGTACCGTTCCTCCGTTCACGACCATAGACACCGATTATTTTTGCATTCCGGACTACTATTGTCCTCATTTAGCATCCGAAATCCCTATTTCCACACGCGTAACTGAGAGCTATCTTCTCTCAGCTACACTTCCCTCAAATATATTTCGATATAAATAAGCAAAATAAAACAAAATAATTTTCATGATTTGACTCACTTTTGATCGCCACCCCGATCATAATTGTGAATTTGTCCACGTAAAAATTGTAAATAGAGGATTAAATTAAGAGTTTGCAACATAATTTGGAACAGTAAATGTTATCAAATGACAGCTATATTGAATTATAAATAGTAAATAATGTAACAGCCTTTTATAACAGAATTTCATTGTTAAATGCAAGTTAATAAGCTGCTTTAGAATAAGTTAAACAGCAAACTTATACAAATTTGTCATAATATACTCACGACGTTAATTAAAATATTGTTAGTAACATTAGTTAATTAAAAACTTATATAGATAACAAAATTATATTAAACGACCAAATGTTTCAATAAAATATTTCAAGTTTAGAGAAATATGTAAACAACACAAAAGATAATATTGAATAGATGTTGGATTAAAACATTACTTAATTAAGAACAAAACTGTAAAATTAAATTGGCGTTTCAATAAATAATATTATGAACTAAATGGTGGATAATTCAACGATTCTGGAATAGAGAATAAATGGTAACTATTCAAATATATAATCATAAATAAATAATCTAGCTTTAACCACTCAAACAAGTGTAGAGGCAGTAAGATCTTAAGCATATTCTAATTAGACAGCCAACTTCAATTTACTTAATTTAAATTTAAATAACAATATCACCACATTACAAAATTCGTTATTAAACAAAATTAGTATCAACTCTAGTGTGCTGGAGCAAATGATAATTAGTAATGTAACTTCAGTTAATTCTAACATGAATATTTAAAACAGCAACATCCTTACATAAATTGGAATAACAAATAGTTAATAATCGCAAATAAATAATAATATGAATTAACTGTTATTAGCTATGAGTCGTTTGGGTGCATAAGTATGTGTAATTAATGGGAAATCATTTAATTAGGGGAATGGGCAGTGTGAATGATATTATATAGTTTTATATTTGAAATTTATTATCAATATTTTTGAATTTGCTCTCTTTCACTGTGAATTTTAATAATACCTAATTGCTTCATCTGACGGGTACAAACGTATTAAACCCTCAAAATAATTACGCAAGTTAAATTTATCAAGTTCAATATTTTAGTCTTTAAGAAGACTTTTAGAAAATTATAATTAGGTAAGTGCATATTCCACATTGGTTGTAATCATAATAGCAAAGTTAAATAAATTGTTATCAATTTATTTATTGTATTCCAAATAAATTACTAGCTATTTCAAAAAATTGTAAGTATAAACGTATTTTGTGATAAATTGAAGAACTAGTATCTATAGGAAGTTTAATGAAATAAAACGCTCTAAGTTAAATATTTTAAGCATGTTTCTATTTATGTGCTATTGTCCAAACGCGGACTTTTAGAAATTTTGTTCTATAGAGTGTCGGTGAATATTTAGGCAAGTTTTGATTTAAATTTAATAAAATAACACACTACTTATGTATTGTAGTTTTATTTTTTCGTAAAACTATGAAATATAATTAGACACTACTAATTTACAACATCTTAATATTTTGCAATTTTTGTTCCATTTTAGTTGGCATAGCAAGTTTCAAGTGAGTTCGCAATGTATGTTATAGTAATTATTGCATGCAATTAAATTTGAACGATAAAACCTTCCGAATAAATGTTAGAATAACATCTGTTAGTAATATATTTTGAATTGGTAAAACCAATTTCCACACGCGTAACTGAGAGCTACTGGGATGTACGGGGTTTGATTGTCAGAGTGAAGGAGTACATAATAGTGAGAACTAATTAATTTCGTTCTGTAAGAATAAATAATACATATTCAACAGATATAGGGTATTTTTTTATGTTGTAAACTTAACACTTCAAATTGGACTTGAGATATAAAATAAGAAAGTATTCTTTTCAAATCAAGTTGTGTTTGTGCGCTGCATTAAATGAAAATATAATGTTCAAAGCAAGCATGAGGAGACTTTTGAATATTTTAAATTTAGATAAATGTGTAAAGTTGAATTAATGATCTTCTTTCAACAAGTGATAAGTATTGAACTACTTCATGTTCAAAAGATTGAATATGACATCCACAAAGAATAGTCACCATGAAGTTGTCTTCACTGTGATCAATGAACCCAGCTTTTATAGTTCATAAAGAGATTGATATTGGGATCGGCTAAGTAGAAAAACGGATCGTCGAGTTCAATCTTCTAGAATACTTGTGGAAATCAGCAATTCGTCACATTTCCAAATAATTTAACGAATTTATTCCGTAAAACTAAATATGTAGGTTTAGTGGAATAAAAATTTGAAATTTTCAAGAAATAGTTCAACAAAGTCTTGAAAAGTGTTCGATTCAGGTCAAATGAAATCAATTCTACTCAGTTCGCTAGCTGGTAGTCGGTTTTCATATTTTCTGTTTCTTCGTTCGTAACATATCATGTAAATTTATTTTCGGGGTTTTTGTTGGAATTGTTTTGGTTGGCACCATTTAGAGTTACAGGATAGACTTCAGCGTAATTGAAGCGAATGTAACAAATAATTCTATTTGCAGAAAAGAAAATATATTGGAATACTAATTCCACTCCTAACTTGAAAAAGTTAGAAGCCTTAACAAGACATCTCAATTAAAATTATATGCAGAGCCCTACTTAGTTTATTCACACATCATTTAAATTGACCTATCTCATTTTTAACAACCTTAATAAACAAAATTTGATTTGAAGAACAACAGTAAGAAAGTTAGCCCAGTATCATCAGTGTACAATTATATACCCACACTCTATTTGTACATGCTAACCTTACAGAAGAGAACACGTAAGAAAATTACTAAAATGGTTAGTAAACATATTTTCCTTATGCAATGAATAACGTAATATGAACGATGAATAAGTTGATATGAGGTAAGATTAACTATCAAATAATACAATAGAATGCAATCCATCGGGTCAAAAACGTTATTTTACTCTGACAATCAAACCCCGTACATCCCAGTATCTTAGCTCATAACATGTGCCTCTTCACACATGCTACAATTTACCATCATTCGATGGCAGAATATTTTCTCTTCTTTAATAATCAATCTAGTGATTCGATTTTTCTCTTCAATTTGCTTCTTCAAATGTTTGCTTATACTTTTAATCTATCAATTTTTCGATACACGGTCCTAATTATCATGGCCCCTCACGGAGCCGTTTCGGATAACAATTATTGCGTCAATATGACAAGCTGCTTAACTCCTCATATGAATTTTTGGTTGAAGTTACCTTACTTGTAATCTCCAAACGACTTGTTTCCACCTTAGTTCTGTTTGCTGAAGTTGGTCTAGCCTATTGGTATTTTGACATACATGAATGAGTCATTGTTGCGCTTAGATGTTACATCATCATATCTGTATTCGTTTAGGGAGTTGAACAGTTTCCTTTAGTTGTTGTTGAATTTGTTGTTGTTTCGATCGAAATAGTTGCCTTGTTGTTTCAGGGTTTTTTGTAAAACTTTCGTTAGCTTTTAAACTACGTCTGCTTGGTTCCAAGAGTGTTTCTTCCAGTTTTTCTTGTAATCATCGTTGTTTTTGTTTTGTTGTTTGCGATCGAAGCAGTTGTTCATCTCACATTATTTGATGTAGATGTACGGATTTTGATCAGTTGTTGCTCGTTATTTAACAGAGCTGTTGTGGTTCTGTTATCCAGCGAATGAGTTTCCTTTTTGTTTTTGGTTACCACTAAGAATTTTGTTAAATGATTTGATGAGTTCTTTAATTTAGTTCTTCTTGTTTTGTTTTTGTTGGGAGCCTTTTGGTTTACTTTTTTCCGTGTTGCTCTTGTTGTTTTGCTAGTTGTGTTCGGTTTGTTTTTGTGATCTAAACGATTGGTTGTTTTGTTTGACTTGCTTCTTCATTGAGTTTGAGCATGATTAGATCAGTGATTGAAGCGCCTCTGATGCTTCCGATATGGCACTGTAGTTTGCTTTATCTGGCTTCCGATGGTCAGTTCGAGGAATGTTTTGTTCCTTCCTTGGCGGTTACTCTTAATAGTGTGAGAAGTTTCCACTGTTTGAGCTGGATGCCTCTGGGTTCAGTGATGCGAATTTGTTTTGTCGATCTAGTTGCCTTGCTGATGTATTGGCTTTTTGGTGGTTGCTCTTCCTTCTCCTGTTTTCGCCCATCTGAGAAGTGAATGTGTAGCTGTCACTTTGTGAGGCGTGAGAGTTATTCCATTTATTTTGTTGGAATAAGAATTTTTCGATAGGTTTCTTTTTCGCTGTTATTGTTATCTTTTCCCAGGTCTGCCAGGGGTGCAAATTTGTTCATGTCCAGTTTGCCAATTGGAGCTTCTTCTATATTTGTTTCTTTTTCGAGGTTTCGCTTCTTGTAGAGCCAGTTGTTGCACATTTGTGCATATCTCGAGATTTTGTAGCCAATTTCAGCGTTGAAGGTTTGCATGTTTACCTTCAGTTAATTTAAAAAGAGGTGACTTTCTTTGTGCAGCGTGAAGTTTTTGCCCACTATAATTGGTATAATTTTAGCCTCGTATCCTTAGTAGTGTTTGACCTTTGCTTTATAGTACTTTTCTTTGTACCACGTGACTCCAACGTCTAGGTAGATTCTTTCACCTAGATTCGAGTTTATCGCAATATCGGATTATATATCGTCATAGAGGCGATTATGATTCTCCTTTGAGACTTTTACTGCCTTGTATTGTCTTAGGACTTGTTCGATGTAGTCGACGATTTTGTCGTGGACACCTATATGGTATTCTTGAGCCTTTTTGCAGTTTGTTTCATAGTATGGTGAGTTTTCCCCGCCACAGTTTGAACACGATGTTGGGATTAGGTCTTCTTTTTTGACGAATCTGGTGTTGGTTATGAAACGGAAGGCTTCGTTGGGAAGTTGTCTCCTATAGTTTTAAATATGATTCATTCTAAAAGAAGTGTGAAGTTAAAAAAGTACATCTACAGCTTAAGATTATGGCAAGAGAAATTAACAAAAGGTAGACTAAACTGCTGCAAAGTAGGCTTGGTTATGGTTGTGGGGGATAATACCTAAATGACTATTGGAGAGAATGAAAACAAAGTATATTTCTAACAGACGTTATTCAGGCATTACAGAACTAAGGTGGAAACAAGTCGTTTGGAGATTACAAGTAAGGTAACTTCAACCAAAAATTCATATGAGGAGTTAAGCAGCTTGTCATATTGACGCAATAATTGTTATCCGAAACGGCTCCGTGAGGGGCCATGATAATTAGGACCGTGTATCGAAAAATTGATAGATTAAAAGTATAAGCAAACATTTGAAGAAGCAAATTGAAGAGAAAAATCGAATCACTAGATTGATTATTAAAGAAGAGAAAATATTCTGCCATCGAATGATGGTAAATTGTAGCATGTGTGAAGAGGCACATGTTATGAGCTAAGATAGCTCTCAGTTACGCGTGTGGAAATGGGGATTTCGGATGCTGAGTGAGGACTATATACACCAATAACATACAAGGGTAACTCTTGATTAGTTAGCATGGCTTTCATGTGTTTTCGATTATATTTTTAAAATGTTGATAATTGTATTAATTTATGTTGAGTGAGGACTATAGTAGAGTTCGTCGTTGATCTAGATAGGTCCTCGAGCAACCAAAATCAGATTTCTATCATAGTCCTCACTCATATATATCATATTAATGCTTTCCTTTTCTTCTATAATTATATATAACAAATTATTAAAATAAATTAATTAAAAATGTGACAAATCACTATATATAGATGGAAATCCATATGTTTATTGTTAAAAAGTTAAAAATATTAAAAGCGTTAAACTATATAACAATGTTTCGTTAGTATAATCAGCAAGCTCAATGTTTATAAATACTGATATTATTCATAATTCACAAATATATTCGGAAATATAATATGTTAACGTATTTGCAATATTTGGATTTAATTAAAATAATATGTAGTTGTAAAATTCTATTATCAATATATCTATTAGCCATTATGTTGTGAAATGTGCATTAATTTGTCTTAAATGTGATATTAATGTAAATTCTTCAGAACTGATATTATAAGCAGAAGGATAGGTACTGTCTGGACTCGCTTTAGAAATAGAAGCAATACTTCAAGTAACTAATTCGAACATATAATTTAGATTTATCACAATTCATGGAGCTGGATTTGTTAATATAATTAAAGAGAGCATTGAAACCTTTTAGATTATAAATTCAACGATGTCAGGAACTTCTTTAATTAACAGCTCATCTAATGGTTATATTGTGTCCGATTTATTGCTTGATACAGATTTAAATATAAGCAATGTTATTGTTTGTTCAGACTTAGTTTCGGTTGGCGAATCTACTTACAAACTTACCACATCCAATTAAATTAACACAGATTGTTCAATATGTGGAGACAAATATGTTGTATATGGCATATGTTTGTCTGAACTAGTAAATTCCGTTCATGTCGAAGGTGTTTTAATATGTGTATTTCCATTTGAATTTAGGAATATGTAGTGTTTGTGTAGTGCAGGGTATGAATTAAACCTTACAATTTGTGTAGGTACTATTTCGTAACTTACTATGTTGAACAATAACTTTAGTTAAAGTATAGCACAAACAACAGACTTTATATACTTAGTATAAGAATAATGCGAAACTAAAATAGCATAATTAGATAACAAAACTTAGATATAACTGTTAAATGTACGCGACTAAATCAATTCAGATATATATTCAAACATAACTAATTTAGAACATTTAATACTTGCGTCAGCATTTCAGCTAGAATCATATTTTAATAGAACTATATAACAACTAGATTAATAAGTATTTAATAATGTGTCAAGCACAACTCATTTCTTAGAAAACTAAATCATGCAAAATATTAGTTAATTGAACTAATCTATTTTATCACACATTACATTAAGTGATCAATATGTAGTTTCAAACAATACGAAAATGGAAACATACGTTAATAATACCAAATAAATTTTGGAAAATTACATAATTGTGAATTTGTCCACGTAAAAATTGTAAATAGAGGATTAAATTAAGAGTTTGCAACATAATTTGGAACAGTAAATGTTATCAAATGACAGCTATATTGAATTATAAATAGTAAATAATGTAACAGCCTTTTATAACAGAATTTCATTGTTAAATGCAAGTTAATAAGCTGCTTTAGAATAAGTTAAACAGCAAACTTATACAAATTTGTCATAATATACTCACGACGTTAATTAAAATATTGTTAGTAACATTAGTTAATTAAAAACTTATATAGATAACAAAATTATATTAAACGACCAAATGTTTCAATAAAATATTTCAAGTTTAGAGAAATATGTAAACAACACAAAAGATAATATTGAATAGATGTTGGATTAAAACATTACTTAATTAAGAACAAAACTGTAAAATTAAATTGGCGTTTCAATAAATAATATTATGAACTAAATGGTGGATAATTCAACGATTCTGGAATAGAGAATAAATGGTAACTATTCAAATATATAATCATAAATAAATAATCTAGCTTTAACCACTCAAACAAGTGTAGAGGCAGTAAGATCTTAAGCATATTCTAATTAGACAGCCAACTTCAATTTACTTAATTTAAATTTAAATAACAATATCACCACATTACAAAATTCGTTATTAAACAAAATTAGTATCAACTCTAGTGTGCTGGAGCAAATGATAATTAGTAATGTAACTTCAGTTAATTCTAACATGAATATTTAAAACAGCAACATCCTTACATAAATTGGAATAACAAATAGTTAATAATCGCAAATAAATAATAATATGAATTAACTGTTATTAGCTATGAGTCGTTTGGGTGCATAAGTATGTGTAATTAATGGGAAATCATTTAATTAGGGGAATGGGCAGTGTGAATGATATTATATAGTTTTATATTTGAAATTTATTATCAATATTTTTGAATTTGCTCTCTTTCACTGTGAATTTTAATAATACCTAATTGCTTCATCTGACGGGTACAAACGTATTAAACCCTCAAAATAATTACGCAAGTTAAATTTATCAAGTTCAATATTTTAGTTTTTAAGAAGACTTTTAGAAAATTATAATTAGGTAAGTGCATATTCCACATTGGTTGTAATCATAATAGCAAAGTTAAATAAATTGTTATCAATTTATTTATTGTATTCCAAATAAATTACTAGCTATTTCAAAAAATTGTAAGTATAAACGTATTTTGTGATAAATTGAAGAACTAGTATCTATAGGAAGTTTAATGAAATAAAACGCTCTAAGTTAAATATTTTAAGCATGTTTCTATTTATGTGCTATTGTCCAAACGCGGACTTTTAGAAATTTTGTTCTATAGAGTGTCGGTGAATATTTAGGCAAGTTTTGATTTAAATTTAATAAAATAACACACTACTTATGTATTGTAGTTTTATTTTTTCGTAAAACTATGAAATATAATTAGACACTACTAATTTACAACATCTTAATATTTTGCAATTTTTGTTCCATTTTAGTTGGCATAGCAAGTTTCAAGTGAGTTCGCAATGTATGTTATAGTAATTATTGCATGCAATTAAATTTGAACGATAAAACCTTCCGAATAAATGTTAGAATAACATCTGTTAGTAATATATTTTGAATTGGTAAAACCAATTTCCACACGCGTAACTGAGAGCTACTGGGATGTACGGGGTTTGATTGTCAGAGTGAAGGAGTACATAATAGTGAGAACTAATTAATTTCGTTCTGTAAGAATAAATAATACATATTCAACAGATATAGGGTATTTTTTTATGTTGTAAACTTAACACTTCAAATTGGACTTGAGATATAAAATAAGAAAGTATTCTTTTCAAATCAAGTTGTGTTTGTGCGCTGCATTAAATGAAAATATAATGTTCAAAGCAAGCATGAGGAGACTTTTGAATATTTTAAATTTAGATAAATGTGTAAAGTTGAATTAATGATCTTCTTTCAACAAGTGATAAGTATTGAACTACTTCATGTTCAAAAGATTGAATATGACATCCACAAAGAATAGTCACCATGAAGTTGTCTTCACTGTGATCAATGAACTTGATAAATTTAACTTGCGTAATTATTTTGAGGGTTTAATACGTTTGTACCCGTCAGATGAAGCAATTAGGTATTATTAAAATTCACAGTGAAAGAGAGCAAATTCAAAAATATTGATAATAAATTTCAAATATAAAACTATATAATATCATTCACACTGCCCATTCCCCTAATTAAATGATTTCCCATTAATTACACATACTTATGCACCCAAACGACTCATAGCTAATAACAGTTAATTCATATTATTATTTATTTGCGATTATTAACTATTTGTTATTCCAATTTATGTAAGGATGTTGCTGTTTTAAATATTCATGTTAGAATTAACTGAAGTTACATTACTAATTATCATTTGCTCCAGCACACTAGAGTTGATACTAATTTTGTTTAATAACGAATTTTGTAATGTGGTGATATTGTTATTTAAATTTAAATTAAGTAAATTGAAGTTGGCTGTCTAATTAGAATATGCTTAAGATCTTACTGCCTCTACACTTGTTTGAGTGGTTAAAGCTAGATTATTTATTTATGATTATATATTTGAATAGTTACCATTTATTCTCTATTCCAGAATCGTTGAATTATCCACCATTTAGTTCATAATATTATTTATTGAAACGCCAATTTAATTTTACAGTTTTGTTCTTAATTAAGTAATGTTTTAATCCAACATCTATTCAATATTATCTTTTGTGTTGTTTACATATTTCTCTAAACTTGAAATATTTTATTGAAACATTTGGTCGTTTAATATAATTTTGTTATCTATATAAGTTTTTAATTAACTAATGTTACTAACAATATTTTAATTAACGTCGTGAGTATATTATGACAAATTTGTATAAGTTTGCTGTTTAACTTATTCTAAAGCAGCTTATTAACTTGCATTTAACAATGAAATTCTGTTATAAAAGGCTGTTACATTATTTACTATTTATAATTCAATATAGCTGTCATTTGATAACATTTACTGTTCCAAATTATGTTGCAAACTCTTAATTTAATCCTCTATTTACAATTTTTACGTGGACAAATTCACAATTATGATCGGGGTGATCAAAAGTGAGTCAAATCATGAAAATTATTTTGTTTTATTTTGCTTATTTATATCGAAATATATTTGAGGGAAGTGTAGCTGAGAGAAGATAGCTCTCAGTTACGCGTGTGGAAATAGGGATTTCGGATGCTAAATGAGGACAATAGTAGTCCGGAATGCAAAAATAATCGGTGTCTATGGTCGTGAACGGAGGAACGGTACTCACACTGATGCATATCTAAGAAAGGAATACATACGCGGAAATGTGACTACTTGACCTTCACGAAGATCAAACAGAATTTCATTTGCTTGAACACCAATAACTTTTAGGCTGGGACTAGTTGATAATATAGTCCATTCACCTGAACTATGCTCAATCAATAAAGTTCATTAGTGTTTATAAATACTCTGAAATAATAAATCAAATCCAAATTTTCGAGTCAAGTATGTTGAAACGAGAGGGCAACACGCAATTTAGTAGTTTTACTTAGTAATATCTAAAAAATTCAATATATTGTAAACTTTACAACAAGTTATCTCAAATGACGAGATCCGTTTATTAACTGAAAGTTTTAATATTAAAATAGAGTTAAAGTCACTCTGACCTTACGTCAATTATATCTCAATAATTAAATTGAGAACTAATGATAATAAGTTTCATTTTAGTTCGCATTCAAAAATAATCAAAAATATAAACCATTTTCGTTTCTTGAACGTTCGTCGTTTATTTTACCATTTTTCATTTATCTATATATTCATTTGGAGGACCATATGTAACAACCTCCTATAATCCAAAAGCAACCACGAAATATCAACTCATTTTATTCATTTTTATTCTCATATTTAAAAAGTCAATTTTTCGAGGTGTCTTAAAATTCCCATAAGATATAGTTATAAGTAACTTATTATTTCCTCCCATTTTAGACCATATTTCATACAATAATATATTTCATCTTTAATTCATAGTTACATTTCTCAATTAGCTACATAGTATCACTTTTAATAATTAGCTAAATTAATTTAACTAGAGTATATTGTACACTGTAGGACACTTAAAAGTAGACGGTTTGTAAATGTGTGATAAAAGGTACTTCTAATATGTTGTTATATAGCCTCCGAGGAAACTATATGAACTTTTGTGTTTCCACTCCAAATACAGAAATGCCAAAACCTGAAGATTGACTCTAAAGATGAAGACTATATTGACCATAAGTTGAGAATCTTTGTTGTCTCTAAAGGTAATCACTATAAATCTAGTTTATTGTTATTATAAATGATATATACCGGTGATATCTTGATAAGCAAGTTCTTTCTAGACAAGGAATTTGTACCGGAGTCTAGCAGCCAGAATAAAATTTAGAAGCTAGGGTGCTTCGATCATAATTGCTACCAAACTTTATTCAAGTTGAGCTCAAAAAGCTTAGCTTACAGAACTAGTTCATGACTTTGAACGACCATCTATATAGTATATGAAGTTAGTCACTTTTAAGATTCGGACGGCTAGTTAATAATTGCTTAAGGACTTCATGCCTGATACAAATATGCTACTGAAAGTTTCAAAATGTGTGTTGGTTGTTGTTATATAATGATTGAAATATGATATTTCGCTATTTCGCTATTTGAAGTGGAGGAATTGAGTTGAAGTGACATAAAAGTTCATAGTTTATGCCTAGGCCTTAACATTAATTATAATAATTTTTCAAGGTTAATCACTTTTTTCTCTAAAACTCGTCTACTTTTAAGTGTCCTACACTGTATAATAACTTAATTATTTGATAAAATTACAGTCTTGCTATTGGCGTCATAACTGTAATAATTTATTCTTCCACAATTATTATTTAATACCAATACAATTTTTAAACAAGAAAATAAAACAAGAAAATGCTAATATTTAGCATAAAGCATGGATGAAGAAGCTAATCTGATATATAATATTTATAGTAATATTAAAATTTTACACATTACATTTTTTCTAATCACACTAAACAAAGCCAGTATCCGGCAACCTAAAACTCAAATAATATAATAATAATATATAATGTTATCATTATCTTCTATTTATTTAACTAGATAATTACATTCATAATAAAATAAATAATGTAAACAGTTGTATAACAATAAGATAACTCTATAATTTTGTTAAAAACAATAATTTATGTAATATTCGAAAGTAAATCAAGAATACATTACTCAAGTCAATCACATATTTATTTATACTTAAGATATAAAAGAGTCATAAATTATTATATAAAATAATAATTAATATAGTTTTTCTGTATTTGGAATTTAATAAAATTTAATATAACTTTATAATTCTGAAATTAATATAACCATAAATACAAAAATAGTGAAATGTGCATTAATTTGTCTTAAATGTGATATTAATGTAAATTCTTCAGAACTGATATTATAAGCAGAAGGATAGGTACTGTCTGGACTCGCTTTAGAAATAGAAGCAATACTTCAAGTAACTAATTCGAACATATAATTTAGATTTATCACAATTCATGGAGCTGGATTTGTTAATATAATTAAAGAGAGCATTGAAACCTTTTAGATTATAAATTCAACGATGTCAGGAACTTCTTTAATTAACAGCTCATCTAATGGTTATATTGTGTCCGATTTATTGCTTGATACAGATTTAAATATAAGCAATGTTATTGTTTGTTCAGACTTAGTTTCGGTTGGCGAATCTACTTACAAACTTACCACATCCAATTAAATTAACACAGATTGTTCAATATGTGGAGACAAATATGTTGTATATGGCATATGTTTGTCTGAACTAGTAAATTCCGTTCATGTCGAAGGTGTTTTAATATGTGTATTTCCATTTGAATTTAGGAATATGTAGTGTTTGTGTAGTGCAGGGTATGAATTAAACCTTACAATTTGTGTAGGTACTATTTCGTAACTTACTATGTTGAACAATAACTTTAGTTAAAGTATAGCACAAACAACAGACTTTATATACTTAGTATAAGAATAATGCGAAACTAAAATAGCATAATTAGATAACAAAACTTAGATATAACTGTTAAATGTACGCGACTAAATCAATTCAGATATATATTCAAACATAACTAATTTAGAACATTTAATACTTGCGTCAGCATTTCAGCTAGAATCATATTTTAATAGAACTATATAACAACTAGATTAATAAGTATTTAATAATGTGTCAAGCACAACTCATTTCTTAGAAAACTAAATCATGCAAAATATTAGTTAATTGAACTAATCTATTTTATCACACATTACATTAAGTGATCAATATGTAGTTTCAAACAATACGAAAATGGAAACATACGTTAATAATACCAAATAAATTTTGGAAAATTACATAATTGTGAATTTGTCCACGTAAAAATTGTAAATAGAGGATTAAATTAAGAGTTTGCAACATAATTTGGAACAGTAAATGTTATCAAATGACAGCTATATTGAATTATAAATAGTAAATAATGTAACAGCCTTTTATAACAGAATTTCATTGTTAAATGCAAGTTAATAAGCTGCTTTAGAATAAGTTAAACAGCAAACTTATACAAATTTGTCATAATATACTCACGACGTTAATTAAAATATTGTTAGTAACATTAGTTAATTAAAAACTTATATAGAATAAGCATTTACGTAAAATATTTCAAGTTTAGAGAAATATGTAAACAACACAAAAGATAATATTGAATAGATGTTGGATTAAAACATTACTTAATTAAGAACAAAACTGTAAAATTAAATTGGCGTTTCAATAAATAATATTATGAACTAAATGGTGGATAATTCAACGATTCTGGAATAGAGAATAAATGGTAACTATTCAAATATATAATCATAAATAAATAATCTAGCTTTAACCACTCAAACAAGTGTAGAGGCAGTAAGATCTTAAGCATATTCTAATTAGACAGCCAACTTCAATTTACTTAATTTAAATTTAAATAACAATATCACCACATTACAAAATTCGTTATTATTATAACTTAATACTAACTCAAATGTGGTTTAACAAATGATTATAAGTAATTTTTCATAATCGAATAATACATATAACAATCTATTAGCTTACAAATAGCAATTAATCAATAGTTTATTTTCTATTTAAACATTAAACAACCAATAAATTATTCAAATCAATAATTCTATTGAATATCTTGGATATTATTTTTGTTCTACAATAAAATATGCCACATATAATACAATAACTGGCGAGTGCATTTGCTCTGTTGCAAACACTACATTATCTTATATTAAAAGAGAGTGTATTTGTATTATTACATATTCAACAATTGTAAACGATCAATGTGTTTGTAATGTAATTCCAAATACTTATTTATCAGGGTCCTAGTGTTTGTGCAATATTCCTGAAACTTCTATTTAAAATAATGAATGTAAATGTATTGAATCAAATAAAATTGTATTAGGTAACTAATGTGCTTATCCATATACAAATACTCTTTAAATAGGATATGGATAAGATAAACTCGGCGGCGAAAATTCTTATGGATTCGCAGGACCAAACCAACCATTTTATACAGAAGCAGGTGATTTTTAACCGCGTTCGATATCAGGTTATAAAGTTGTTTTTGCCAATACTATTAAGTATTCTGATGCTTTTTTCATATGTTTTGAGGGTGCATTGGGAAAAACTGTAAATATAACATTACCAGGTTTCGGATCGTTTTCTGAAATTGTTTAGAATAATGGTAAATTTAATGGTAAATAGCTTGGAAAAGTAACTTTTCAAAATATTGATGGATTATCGGAATGGATGGTTTCTAAATCATTAGATAGTGGTAACAAAATTGAAATTACAATTACAATGTGATAATTATTTATAATTCTATATAGCTTACTTATTTAGCTGAAATAATAGCATGGCTGAAATAATATGTATTTATACAAGAATATTATATATCCCACTCACTTAACTTTCGTTTATACTAGTTCGGTCTTCTGTACAGGAACTGTAAGTTCACGCGAATGATCATTAGTTTTAGACACACCTATGTACGTTAGGCGCACCTCCGCAACCAAGGCAACCAACGACTCGGGTACAAGCATCCAGGGGGCGTAACGCGGCTGCTTCGTGCAAGCCGATCTATACGGGAATCCACCTGCGTCGTACCATCTGCGTTTCTAAGGAAGCAATGGAGCGGTTACCGCTTTCCAATCCTGAAGGCTCGTTGATAGCATGCCCTTAGCCATACTGATCCTCGATGATGCCAGCTCAGCACTTTGAATCGGGGGATTTTACCTTCCGCAACCGATTTGGCCGAGCCGCATCTCAGGAAGATTAGATGCGGCGAGGAACGAGAAGCGCAACCGAATGAATCCATCATCGATCACACTAAACAAAGCTGGTATTTCAGCAATGCCACTTCAGCTCTAACGTTGGACGCCGAGCTTAATCGTTAATGAAAAAGTTTATACAAGAATATTATATATAAAAATTAAAGTTAATTACATCGACGGGTATGTTACCCGCGAAGACATGCGCTCGAATCGTAGACCATGCAATTATAAATGAAAGTTAAGTGAGTTTGATATATAAAAATTAAAATGTAAAACTGGTCCGCTATTACTTAGTGAGGGCACTGTGGTTTGTGTTATTGAAAACAAGAAATAAATACGATTCTATCTTTTGAGCCGAAAACGGAAGAGAACACTAAACCGGGTTGTAAGTTTAGTTTGAACGAAAATGCTAAACTGAAGTGAATATACTGTCTTGGCACTAAAATTGATCATTTTCATTTGAGAAATGGATTTAGTATTTTGATCAAAAAGTTTGGTGAATAAAAAATTATTTAACACAAATGACGTATGATAGTCAAATACCGTGAGAAATACCCAGAACTTAGCTACCTTCCTGTGTTTGTACTTTGCTTTCATGTTTACTTTCTGATTATATTTCTTATTTCTTTGTTTAAATTCGATGTAGTAAATACAACAATCAGATTAGGGCTATAGAGAACAATAAGCGGGTCGAAGTAAGTAAAACCCACTCAGATAACTGAATGTGGGTTTTTGGCATGTTCCGAAAAATAAAGAAATATGACAAAGCAAAATAGTTGAAATTCTTACTAATGGCTAAGAGTAGAATGGTAGCGCATTGATATATAGACATATTTGGCTTATCTAGGTCGTCAAAATTTAAGTGAAATTTCATGTGCTTGGAATGTTAATATTTCAGTTGTTATTTATATATGTAAATGAATTTTTAGAACATTTCACTTCATGAACATGATGAATCCAATCTAAAATAAAACTTATCTATTTCAACGTTTTCACACACAAAAGTGAGACTAATAAAATAAAAATCAATGTTGCTGGTTTAAAGTTAATTAAACACTATTTTATTTAGAATCTTTAGCTTTTAATCACTTAATTTTAACTAACAAGATAATTTCCGTGTGTAAATATGTTGTTAGATTGTGGATACTATGTTTAACTTTGTTCTAACTCGTTGTCATGAAGCTAGTTCGAAAGTCCTCTTAGAATCGTCCATTTGTCTGGAGTGTTCAACGCTGACAATAGCATATACTGAACAGAAATAATATATGGATAATATTTGTATTTTCCAAATTATGGACATCAAACCCACAATCAGATATCTGATTGTTTTCTAAAGCCCAGATTAGTACTACCTAAAAACATGAATAATTATTATGTCATATTATTATAAGCAAAATAATGTTTAATGTATATTTCAAATCACCTCTGCATAATCCGTTTATTTATCTTGCACCTGTGTGAGAACCGTCCCTCCGTTCACCACCACCGAAACCGATTAATTTTGCATTCCGGACGTCACTTCCCTCAAATATATTTCATTCTCCGTTTTCTTCTCTTTCACTTTATTTTCCTTGAACACTTTGCGAACTAGTTTATCTATCTGAGCTGTGAATGTCATTTTTTAACTGAACTCCTCAATTACGTCCTTCCAGTTCTGGTTTAATTGCAAGAGCATATACACCGCGAACCAGCCCAAAAAGTAATTTGTTTCCTCGTCAATTTTGAGGGCCCAGTAAACGGTCAGAACGATAAAAACGAATTGAATTAAGTTCAGAACGATCTCAAACTAAAATACCCACTCACCGTTCGAGGCCAAGCAGGTAGCGCCCATGAACTTAGCTATGCAAGACAGCAACGGACCACAGCCAGGAATGTTACCGTAGCCGGCGAAAATGAACCCGCGTAGGAAGTCCTCGTACATTGGCGACTCGTGCTCGTAGTTCCCGTGAATCAGCAAGAGTGATTAGTGCATCCCACTCTGGCCCTCCGAAAGGGCAAACTGTAATTGCAAGACTTTATTCGCGTATTTTGCTTACTACTTAGCAATCGCAAGACCAATTCGGTTCGTTGACACAAGAGAGGTAAAAAGCATTGCACCAGCGAAGATGAAGCAGTGCCACTACTCGGCCGGATTAATAGTCGCGTTCTAGTCCTGGGTGAAAAGCAAGCTGAAAAAGATGGCAACAGCACCAGCCTGAATTGAAATGAAAACTCGACGAATAATGGACGGAAAATCTCTAGCGAGGAGAATCGAGGTCTGCTTGGCCAGAACATCCTGGTGATCGACAATGCCCAGAATCTGAAGCAAGAACGGACACGGGAACATGAAGTCCTGGAGCATGAGCGTGGTCGGAGTGAGAATCGTTATTATTGGATCCAGCGGGAGCATTATAAGATAATAAACGATGGAAGCAAAGGCTAATAGCAGGATCTTGAAAGAGTCTGAGAACTCCTACCACTTTCCTGTTACAAGGTTCCAGTTGAGACGCATGGGAGCGGCGATGATAGTGAAGACATTGGCTTAAATCTAAGCTAATGCGATGAATATCTTTATAACAGCCTTGTTGATCTGCTCGTAATACTCTAATAACAAGTTATACTTGGAAATCGAATACAAAGTTCCAGCTAAGAAAAGCTTGATAATTACCTCCAGATTGCTGTTGACGTTTTAACTTTTGAAAACCTTTACATTTAGTGATTTATCAGTAAACGCAAAGAACACATTGTATGTGAATCCTTGGAAGTATCCAAACAGTTTCAACATCTTTTTCAACAGAAAATTAGCCATATCTAAGGCGTGGTCTGGTTTTCTGATGAGCTTTTTAAACCATTCGCCTTTCATTAGCTCTTGGTTAATCAAGCTCACCACTAAGAAGATGAACGGATACACTCCTTTTCCCAATGTTTGAGCAGCTTCTAAAATTTTATTAGCTGGGTTCATGAGCCATCCGATGTTAGTAATTCTATTTTGGTAATATTAAAATTTCATGTACTATAACATCTGGAGAATGTCTGTGATTGTTAGCAAAACCTCCAGCGTGTCAACTAGCACAGAAATGATAAATTAAAAGACTATAGTCGAAATGTGATTTCTTGCTTTATCTTGAGAAGCTTTGACTGCATCGGGGTCTTCTGACTCTTCTTCAGGAGTTCTAGCATAGTGATAATATGCGAATGTAATAAGAGAGACTACAAAAATAACAAGAATAAGCAATAACTGGACTGTGTGTTATTTTAATGCCGCGATGATGATAACAAGTAAGGCGACTACAACTATCGCCACCAATATTTCAATCAAAAGTCTATTCTTTTCTTTTTTGTCTGAAACTTTACTAAAATGCTTGTTTACCTTGTTTCTTTTAGTGAGAACCATTTTTATAAATATAATTGAAATCAAAATAGCAAAAAACAGAATAGCTACAATGGCGATTGTGTTTGCAAGGTTTTGCAAGTATTCTGGAAGGAAATAAGCTTTTTAGCAAGTAGTTTATAACTTATTTATCATGCTTTGCGTGTAAGCGATTGCTTTCTTGTTATCTGCGTTTGTTGGGCTTTTATCTATTGAATCTAGGTACTCCCATGTCCCGTCTTAAACGTGCTAGGTGAAGTTCGCTTGTATATAAGGTAGTTGATCGCACGCAGATTTCAAAGCCGGGTCTTCTTCTGTTAAAAAGAAAACGGACATGTAAACAAAGTCGCTTACGCACACTTATGGTCCATAATACTATATGTAAACTTTTGAAACGGCTTCGAACGAGTCACCCCAGCTTTATAAACTGTGAATAATACCTGAATTGATATATGCTATAAATATAACATTCTGTAATTTCTAAGTCTTTAATGGTTAAACTTTCTAATCATGGAATTTTTAATTCACATTATGTAAGCACCAGTTTATTTAAATTCAACAATCTTATAAAGTCCAAGCTTTTCAGATCTGGATTCCAATCGATTGTAAGTGTTCTATCTTTGATTTCGCTCAGATACTTTTTTATCACTTATATATCGTATTCAGATTACATTGTAGCTTTACTCTTATTGATCATTTGTGTTTCTCTGCTCTTAGCTGAGTTTTTTTGAACTTGATTGCATCGGATTGGAAGTGGAATATTTAACTTATCATACTAAATATCAAAATACATATGTTCACATTTTTACACATCAAATAAATGTTAGCTTAGTAATTAATAATTGTAAGCTTAGTAAGATCCTTTTTCTGCAGGAAATAGTGCGTTTACCTGTAAATTACCTGCAAACTGCAGGTTAAAGGGATTGATTGATTTTGACTATTTGCCTGCTTCAATTTTGATCTAATAAATGAATAAGATCTATTGTACCACAAACTTTACAAGAATAGATAGTAGGTAAATGCTCTGGTTATGTTTATCATAATAATTGTACCCCTTAACTATTGAGCTCACTCAAGCGACTATCAACAACATGTACGTGTTATCAGCTATTTTAATATTAGCCTCTGTTATCTGGTATTTCTTCTCAATCACGAAGCTCATTTGGAGTGATTCTCAAATATATTTCATATTAGCAAATTATGTGTATAATTGCCGGTTTCCGCTCCACATTACATGGATAGCATTCCGCGGCCGTACATGCCCTAGCTTTTATTCCAGCCCTAGCTTCCGCAGCCATTTATTCCAGGCAATACTATGCATCAATAGAACGCGAATTAAAATGATTTGCAATAATAGCTAATAAATCTGTAATATTAGTTTGAATAGTTCAAATCTGCTTCAAACGCAGAAATAAACTAACTAAGAACTATTCAACAGCAAAAAGACTCAATAATAACTTAATTATAATCCGAGCTCAGCACTTATCTTTAATAATCAAAAGAAAACACTTTACTAATAAATAATTTGAATAATTAATTGGAAATCAAATCAAAATAAATAAATTAAAACGCTTTTTAAAAAACGATCGACGAAAAGAACTCTATAATTCTTAATCTCCAGTTGCAATTAGAAAACGCGAACAAACGCATTAACAGCGAATAAACCAGCGGAGCGGAAATAAATCAAATTCACGCCGAATCCGACTAGGAACCTTAAAAATACCTTTAAATAGATATTTAAGAGACCTTAAGTGGTTTTGTAGTTGAATAAGAAATTGAAAATGATAAATTAATTGAAAATGAAGTTTTAATTGAGAATAAATCTGAAATTGACGAAAACCCAATTGAACTGAATTAAACCATTGACCCACTCAACGAACAAACGGATTAAGAAACCAAATAAATTACTTAATCTGATATCCAATTCGTAAAATAATTGAATATTCATCAAATAGAACAACAATTTGAAGAACCAAAACATCAAATCAATTAATAATTTGATATTCAATTTGATATTCATCAAATGAACTATTAAATGAACCAAAACGATTCTATTCCAAAATAAAACGAACTACAAACTCAATTAAATTAAATAAACGAACAAATAAAAGGAAAATTATTTGAAAAACAATTTTAAAACCCCGAAAAAATAAACGAAACGAAAACGGAAATCAACTTCTTAAAAATGAGAAAACTCGAACTGGAAGAAATTCTGAACGAATAAAAAGAGAGAAAAGAGAATAAATTTAAATAAATATTTAATTCACTAAATGAAGAATAAGAAATAACACATGAAGCGGAAAACATCAAATTGAAAGAAGAAGATTTGAATGAAACATTATTTGAACAAAAAACGATGAAAATGCTGAAGAACAACGAAAGGATTATCAAGGCGCTACAACAAATGAAACAAATTCAGGGGCGCGGAATATTCGCAGAATTGTTGAGGGAACTCAAAGACAATGTTTGAAAAGTGATTTAAACAATTATTGTAAAAGTATAATTCATAAACATGTAACATATGCACTGCGGAAATAATTGACGGGAAAATATTCATCTTTTTTATATTCTATTTTCATTTTCATGACATTTTGAATTATTTAAATTAATCACCACACCAAAGCCACTAAATTATAGAAATGTTATAAAGTAGTATTTAACAAATCCAAAAGTTGTTGATAATAGCTCAACCAGGGGCACAGGTCTTACAATTCAGTATTTCTTCAAAAAATATTTATTAAATAAAATACTGACGATTTTTTATTTTAAAATGCAAATATTAAGTGGCTTAATCAGTCCATTGAGATGTTGCAAATTCTCAGAATTATTTTAACGAGGTCTAGCCAAACATTAACGCTAACTATAACTTAATATGTTTTCGAATCTAAGCGCAAAACTTTTCAAATGAACTTGAGAAAAATTTGCTTTGAGATACGTTTTTAAACTTCATGCGCTGGATATATAACAAACGCTGAGAAATAGAGAAACAATATTGTAATTAATTGAAAGTTCATCGATTCTTTTACAGTTTAAAATTGTATTGCTAAAAAATAAAAAGTAAAAAATTCTTCTGAATCAATCCTTGAGATATTTTAAACAAATAAGTTCAATGCATGGATATATACTTTGGCCATTCTATTTGAGAAAGTTACTGCAGTTTTTCAGCGAATGAGATAAAACTTATTTGAGTAAGTTTACTTCCTTTAACGACCTTAACAATATAAATTTAAGAACAAAAAGATTTACCAGACAGTTTAATGATGTTAAGAGAAAACTGTAAGAAAATATATTCCACTTCATTAATTTAAAATAAAATAATATGTGAAAACAATTGTATCAAAGGCTCAAATATCCAGAAAAGATTGTAAACTACAATTATAGTATTTATATAATACCAATAAGTTATATGTATTACAACTCAGATTTTGTATTTATAATATTGACATGAAATAAAAACAACATTTATGAAACACATTTGATGACGATAAACATTAAAACTCTAAAATACCGTTACATTGAATATACACAATAAATTAATGATATTAAATAAAATTTAATAAATAATTTAGAAACAAGAAATGAAAGAATTGTTTATGATGAAGAGTCGTGGTAAATAGATTGAGTGAGTTAAATTCTGATAAGTACGATTTTCAATCACTCTGATACAAAGACTAGTATGAGAAAATATTACGTACGCTATTAGTAAAGGTTAATAGTATTATTACATACGTTAAAAATGTAACCAAAAACACAGTCAAATATTTTTCGAGTTCAAATGAGGAAATACTCATATACTGTGAGAACAATAAAAATAGAACCAATCAAAGACTTAACTAAATAAGAAAGGCAAATAGTAACATAAAAGTAGTCGGAGTGAAAATGATAAAAGTATAAATATTTATTACTCATAGCTACTTGAGTTATATAAATGTATAATTTCAGTCTTGTAATTCTACTCCTTCTCATACATTGAAGATCCGCAGTGAATATTATATAACATATATCAATTATAAAATATATCAACATAAATAACATTTTTTGTTACTGTTTACGTTAATCACTAATCACAAAGTGGCGTTAGAATAGAATATGTCATTAGTTATCTTATGATAAATGACTATGATATGATTACCATAATTCATTAGAGATAATTAAACTATATGCTATTAATTATTAGCTATTTAATGACGAAAATACAGAATAATAACTAAATTAAAGTAATTAAATTAAGTAAATGAAATAAATTCAAGTTCGCTGAATGTTCGCACTCAATCTCAAAAAGACAATATTGAAGTGAAGAAATTAAAATACTGAATACAATCAATATAAATCGCCAATTTTTGCAACATTAATTTTCCACCTCACTCAATGCAACCATCTGCTCCAGCCATGCCATAACAATAAGCCATGTAAGCTCAACCACAATAATACATGCAATATATGTAATACGCTGGTATGCCATATGGTTACGGAATGATGCCAATGGGCGGTGCTATGCCGGGACTTGAAACTCCTAAGGTCGAACAACCAAAATGCGAATGCAAATGCGAAAAATGCAAATGTGAAGACGTTAGAATCAAAATGCAAGATAAAGTCGTTGAAGAAATGACAAAACTTAGAGCCGAAATCTTCGCTTCTGAAAAGAAAGCTTGGGAAGCTTACGGCAAATCTAAGGGATTCATGTGATCTCTATATATTTATTCATACAAATTTTTATATTATTACTGAATTAATGTTATTCAATGAATTGAAAGCACTGGTAACTAAAAAACCACTAAAAGTGAAAATATAATCACTGCATACTTTCAGATTCGTTCAACTTTTAAAATAGCATTGCAACTTATGTAAATAGTTACTAGTGGTTATCACACTGCTTTTGAACGCTTTCTAAAATATTCAACATGAAATTTTAACTTAGTGTTTTTAAAGAATTTGATTTCTTTTGCAATTATTTAAGTTCAATAACTAAATTATTGACATCTCTCATCACGTTAGCTTGTTTTAGTTCACCATCTGTTGGCTATTTTTATTTACTTAAATTATACTTCTTAATGTAAGGATGTTGTTCGATATATTGAATGTCTATTATTTTGTTATATTCGGCATATAGTGTGTTTAACTCATTAATTTCTTGTAAAGGTTGAATATAAATAATGTTGTTGCTGCAAATTGTTAAAAATTGTAGTTAAGAAAGAGGTCTCAAAGCGTCTAGGTTAACTAATCCACATGAATCCAAATATAATTTCGTTAGTTTGGTCAAGAACTAAATAGAAGTAATATCAATACCTGAATTTCCAAACAAAGAAAGTTCTTCTAAGCTTACAAGGAATTTCAAGGCATCTACATTACGTAGTTCACAAGAATTTAAACTCAGTTTAGTAAGGCCTATCATCTAGGAAATTGGACTTATATCAATTATCCATCCGTAAAGCTGAAGAACTTTCAGTTATTAAAATTTAACTAATTCCAACAACAAGTTTTTTGATTCTAATTGATTAATGTTATTTGAAAATTCTAAGACTTCAAGATTTTTTAGATAAAAGTCTTCTACGCTTAAAATTTCACAGTTTGTTATTTGCAATTGTTTAATAGTATTATTTTCTAACTTTGGTATTAGATTCTTACAATTTTAGAGCTTTAATTCATTTATTTTCAAGAATTTTATAAATTCCAAGCTTTTTAGACTATTGTTACTTTTGATTGTTAGCAATTTGTTTTTGATTTGGCTCTGATACTTTTGAATCATTGCTTAGTCTTAAGCTAAAATAATTTCTGATAAATTACTATTATTGCTTTTATCATTTACTTTTACATCGTTTTTATTTTTATGATTGGGTTTCATTTCAGATTTTAGAGTGAAATAGTGAAATCTATATTATTGCTAAATTATTTGTAATTAAAATATATTAAATTCATTTTTCGATTATAATTCTTTATGTTCACACTCGTTAAAGCTATGTAGCGATGATTGTCAGACACTTAAGAAGCTGAAAGAATTATATTTATTTAATAATAAAATTGTATATCTTCTACCACTGATGGAATTGAAATAACTGTCCCAATTTGATGCAGGATTAAACAAAATTAAAGATTTTCAAGCTATTAAACTACATCCAAACTTCGATAACTTCATGATAGCTGACCAAAAACAGCCAACTAAAGAAGAACTTAAAGTAGCCAATATGATGAGAGATATCAACAATTAAATATCTTCTCTAAAATAGATCTGTAAAGAATCAAGTCGTATTAAAGAAATAAATACAGTTTTCAAACAGAAAATATCTCAATAGTTACAAGTTTCGTAACTGCCATGAATAATTTCTAGCTCGAGCTGCCTACTTTCAAACGCTTTCATCTTTCGATGATTGTCAGTGAAATACTTGTCATTTTGACTAAATCAAAAATAGATGCGAGTTTTTCAAAATTAAATAGAAAGTTAGACTTGAAATAACTTTATGGTGTTCAACAATAGTTCCACTCGTAAAACTTACTTATGCTTTAAAATAACTTACTTTTAATATTATTAACATCTTTAAAAGGAACCGCCAAGATTAATAAGACCCATGTGGATTAATTTTGTAAATTAAAACCACATCAAAATTAATGTGATCAACTATTTAATGCAAATAATAATGTTAGTTCAAGTGTCGAACTAACTTAGGTTGTCTGAGGAGGCTATTCAGAGTGACAATCCTTGAAAATGAGGTATGATATTGAGACTAGTTTGAGGCAATGTTATTGTGTAACTAAGTTTGGATTTGTGGAGTGTCATAATTTATGAGATGAAGATGGAATGATTGAATTGAGCCTTAGTAGTGAACAACGCAATATAATTATGCAGGTTCATGAACAGTTTTCGTTTGGTTCGTAAATATAGAGATCAAAGTGCTCTGTTTATGTCAATGCACAGCAGGCTAAATAAATGGTATTTTCTCTAATACGTGTCTCAAAATGTAGAGCTTATTTAGAAATATTATTTTTGCCAATGCTACTTAAACGCGCTGAATTACTATAGGTTTAAAGTTAATTGATCGCAAAGTTAGAGATAGAACGGTACTATTGAAGAATGTACCAAAGATAGCCTTGCATAATGAATAATCTGTAACCTTGGAGTTACTGTTCTACGCATAGATGAAATGGGCGTACACAGCGCGTTTTCTGTAAACGTTACCTTTGTCACTTCAACTTCACTCACGAAACTTTTTACGACAGCTCATTACACCACCACATCACCCCCGTGTTGGGAATAACTAGGGGAGAACGAAGGAAGAGGCGTGGTGTATACTAGGACGTTTCGTGTGTGTTGCCTTATCCCTTTCATTGGATGAAGTGGTGGAACAATAATTGTTGAGTTGCACAATGTATATTACTGTTGTATAATCTCATTCAAAATAGACTTTCCTTTGAATAATAAAAGATAACATGTCACTCAATAACAATATCCAATCGTCAATTATTTTGGAAACTGCAAAGCGCTGAAGGGCTAAATTATTTAGATTTATCTTCATCTTTGGTCGTTACCTAGTCATTACTCAAATATTCATTAAAATTAGAAATAATTACTTGCAATTACACAGGCTTAGAGAACTTATTAGACAAGTTGACTAGCTTAGCTTTGAATCTAGATTCGCGACCGTTCGTCTGAACAACTTCAAGGAAACCACAAAGTTAGTGACTACTTTAGTGAATGCAAGTGAGAAGGAACTCAGTGACAGTAAATTAAATAATTATCGATTACAACATATATGAATAAATGACATACGTAAAGCAGCTTGAAATAGTGCCCGTCGAAAAGGCGCTCTGGTCCTGGTTCTTGTACCATCCACCGCCTGCTTAACCCTGCCCCGTTACCGGTCTCGGGCGGTACAGCGAAGTTTGACCACAGGTGCTCCGTAATTTCCAAAACGTCACTCCAGGGACGACAGATGAACAAGAGGGACTGGCGCGTTCTCAACAGACAAGGAGTGAAATGGAGTGGACACGAAGATGCAGCGCCACGTGTGGATGCTCGTATGGTAGAAGTTAGTTTTTATTGCATTTCAAAACACTAGTGTCACATATTGCGTACATCACTTTACATTTCGATGAACTTAATGATCGAGTAAGAGCACATGTATCATCAAAATGTATCATCGCAAAGCAGCTTTGCTAAGTATTTTCCATGTCATTATGAAAATAACAAAACAAAAGAAAATCACAACAATTTCATATTTTATAATTGTGTAATAAGCTATCAAAATCAGACAAATTTTATGTTAAATGAAAACACTCCTAAATGGATTCAGAGTTTTTGTTTAAATAAGCTGATAAAAATCAAGACGGACTAATCTCATATGCTGAATTTACAAATCTTTTGACAGAAATTAGATTTCCAATATCACCTATGTTTTCAGAGTGTTTTTCCGATTTAGATTAAGATCGCGACGGTTATTTAAACTTATAAGAGTTCTAATTCTTTTGTGAAAATTTGGAGGAGGAGGTCATCGACTGTATGTAAATATTCTAGTAAATGGATGAAGATAATGATGGGTTTATATTAAAGTCTTAAGCTGAAAAAATATTTGAATCCCTTGGCTTCGATGAAGGTTTTGAAGACGTATTTTTAAACCTCGATTAAGATAAAGATGGAAAATTGAACCCGTTAGAATTTTGGGGGTTAATGAATATGTGAACTTATTTATTAAATGCTTAAAAACACAAAACAGAACTAAAAAATTAAAAACTATGATAATGGCGAAAAGATTCATCGTTAATAACAAAACATACGAAATCAGATGCAACCGAAACACCGGAATCAGAGCAGGTGAACCGAACCCTGACCTAGATAGACAAGCTCGCCTGGTCAACAAAGCCCATGGTAATCGTCCAGTATCCGACAAATTGGATAAACCTGATATAGAGTTCCGATACAAAAACGCAACCTATGTCCTTCGTTGCCAAAACGGACAATATATGCAACGCGTTCAAGATTCTCAAACCCGAATGGCGATAATCGGGTGATTCCACTTGTTCTTCGTTACAACAGAAATCCATGAATATGCTAACAACATTCCCGCTAGAGATCGTGGACTCCTTCCTAAGCAAACACTGCTGCCTTGCTGTAGCATGTACTAACGAAGAAGCCAAGCTGCATTACACCAGCTTGGTCACTAATGCTCTGCATGAAGGCACCATCGCGACGAAGTAAGCGTCAAGCTACCGGGGCGCTACCTCGAGGGTGTGGAGCAAGGCAATAAGGCGAAGCCCAAGGTAACCCTGAATCGGACGGGCTCGGAGTAACCGTCGACAATTGAAGACGAGCGAGTGAGTGAGAAAAAATAATAAAATATTATTTCTTCGCGACATTACATTAAAGTACATTATTGCATCTTACATTATTAGATAACATTGTAAAATATTAATTATATGATAATATTTAAAGCACATTTTTTGAATGGATTTAAAAGAAAACTATTCCAATTAAGTTGTTTTGCATATGCTCATAATAAGTTCAAGATTATGTGCGGCTTGTTGTATAATTAAGTTTTGTCGAATATACGCTGCTACCCGAAGTCCAAGTTTGTTTTCAAATATTATTATCACTTGAATTGCTTCATAAGGTTCATCTTTTGAGCAAGAGCAGTTAATTGAGCATCGATTTAACCTTGGTGGCGGAGAGCACCGCAAAAAGCGAAAGTGGCGTGTTTACCATCATAGACACCGTTTTCATTGAGCTCGGCAATCTTGATTTGGATTGAAGCATGGTCTTGGGGACCGATGAGGCGGTTGGTGGCAGAGCATTTACGTGGAATGTAAAGATCGACGCATTGGCCTTCAGCATTGTGTAAACCGATAGTTTCGGACATCCAAAAGAAAAGGAGTGGTAATATTATTTTGTTTTAACTTATTATATAATATTTATTACTGTTACACATCACGATATTAATTAATTTACTTGCATATATTGAAGAATAACATATATTCACATTGTTTAAATCATTCATTTTATGATATTTACATTGTTAATTAACATATATTGTTAGAACCTAATGAATTCTAGTTTGCATGATATTAACAAACATTGAAACATATCAAAACAGTTAACTGTAACATCCTGATCAAGAATAATATATAACACGCTACATTAACATTATAATTTTAGATTTATTGTATATATTTGATTATTAATAATAGGGTTCAAATATCTGGACATCATTGATACGTTCCGATATTATAAATACATTTCCGCAATATAAAGTTGTTTGTTAGCAATTTATACTACGTATAATGCAAGTTTCTTAACCCTAGGCATTATTAAATTTTGAAACAATAATTAACTTCATCAAACGCGCTTACCATGCTTGAACTTGACGATTTAGATGTTCTTGGTTTGAGCGGCTTTGACAAGGGTCTTAGCGACACCTGGATCCTTAAGATACAAGGTATAGAGTCTTCTTGGGGTTCTGAGCTTAAGCTTCATGTGGCCTTGGTTGTTACCTCTTTCGATACGCTTAACACGGAGTTCGGCAACGGTTTGAGTGGCTACAATCTTTTCAAATTGTTCTTGATTGATAGAAGCTGGCATTGCACAAGAAAAGAAAGTGGAGTGGATCCAAAATAATTATTTAAATGTGCAAAAATAATAAAGCCACATCAAAATTTTAATGATTTATACAACAAATAAATATGAAGGTATAATAGTGAAGTCATAATTTTATTACAATTAATAAAGTCATCAAGCTAGTGTAATAATTAGTGCCGAAACAACTTGTTAAATGATTACAAGTGGAGTTCAGTAACAATGATTTTATTTCCAATCGAGTAGTTTATCAATTTAACAAAATCACACGTTGAACGTCCAGCATTTTCTGTTTGTTTTCCATTTCGGGGTGTATCCGCAAAGGTTCCATATTGCTCTATTGTATTGTAAGTCATTTAGGTATTCTGCGTCGATGATTTTGCACATGTTGAATTTGTCTTCTTCTATGAAGTTTAGTTTGCTGAATCTGTATAGGCGTTCTGTGTACATTCCAACGACTTTTCTGATGAACGCGTCCAGGAATTCTGCTTCATATTTTTTTGGGTTGTTGGCCGCGATTTTGTGGCATGCTTCGTACACGTTTTTGGTGTCTAGCAGGAATTTGAGGCATTTCTTTGGCTGTGAGAGCATTCCCATGACCGATTCGTCGTTTGTGTAGTAGTCGTACCCCTCTATATCTGCCACTTTATACGTCTCCGCATTATTAGCTAGTGCGAACATGAGTGAGAAATCGTCAATGTAAATAACCCTTTTTTCTTCCAGTTCTCTCAAATCAACTATGGCCCTCAAATAAACACCCCTTTTAACCAGTTTCCCGGTTGTGGTGTGGCTCAGGTCGTCCGTTATGAAACTGCTCATGAGGTTTCCCGGTTCAATTTGGAGCTTTCGCGGGTTCGCCCAGTGGTACGGTTCAATTTTGAAGTTTGGAGGGTCGAAAACGAGTCTCATCTTAAAGTGGAGAATGTCCGGCTCCTATAAAGAGAGAGATTCTGAAAGATTTTGAAGCACGAAATTTGTGGAGAGGCGGTCGTCCGGGTCAAACTGGGTTATGTAGGCGCCATTCGCATTGAGCGCGCCCAGCAGGCGGGTGGATAAAGTTCCTCTGTTGGTGTTTTGCTCAACCAGCCTCACTCTGGCGTCAAGTTGCTGAAAATGCTGAATAACTGCTTTCGTGTCGTCAGTGGACCCGTCATTCACGCATACAATCTCAAAGTTTTTGAATGACTGGTTCAAAAGGAAGGGAATCGATTACCTTAAATTCGCAGCTTAGTTATAACAGGGCAGAATCAGAGAAATTAATGGCAGCTGAGACATTGGAGTGAGAAATAAATTAATGCTATATATTATATATCAAAATTAGAAATACTATTTAGATATATTAATAAATAAGATGTGTATTTGAAAGCCATAATCTTAACTGTCTTAAAGCAGTACGATCAAAACGTAGAAAATGCTGCTACAATAATCTGCTACAATAATCTACAATACACAGATCTACAATATACTTTCGGATACATTAGTAACATTTGGTTCATAATGATTCCATTTTAACATATGTTACGTCATATGATTTATAGCTAATTGTTAAATAATAATCCGCTTCAAATTTATGAATATCATTTTTGTGATTTCCCTTCATTAGCTTGAAACTCCGGTGGATTACATTAAAGATGAGCGCTATTTTTTTCTACTTCACGTGAATATACACGAGTATCCCCAAGTTTCAGACAAGCGTTTGAGTAAGGAGCTTTTACAAAACGAGCGCTTAAATGATGTAAGCATTGACATTGAGTCAGGTTTAAATATATCGGGTGTTTTATCAATGGCGAAGGTAATTTCTAACGTAAGAATTTAGGTTGAGCGCGTATAAATAGTCGATTCATTTTTCATTTCCAATCTGCTAACTTAAGTCAGCTACATGACAATGCAAATGTATTTATCTAACCTTTCAGCTGGTTAATTCGCGCTTATGCCTGTTCTTTCTGTTTTGTGTCAAATGACGAACTTTTCGTTTTCAGGAGCTCTTTATTCTAGCATGAAAACGTCCGTAATTGCGATCAATTCTGTAAACGGGTCTTTAAAACTATAAAACGCTGATGTAAGCTCAAAAGTAGTTTCTTCAAATGAAACGGGACTATTGGTGTGCTATTTGAAAACTAGTTAGTTAAATATAACTAATATGAATTTAAATCTAAACTAGACGCATGGCGCTAACATTTCTGGGCTTGTGTTTTAGTCGGCACTGTCAGAAATTGCGATTAGCGACTCGATTTTTGAGCTCACGTTCCGAGCTTATTACGCATATGTATCCGGGCTGCTATATGACTCATTAAATTCGTCGTTGAACGTGTCAGGCTCTAAATTTAAATCCAGCATTCATTCTCACTCGTATTCTGCTGCTTTGATAGGATTAGCGCATTTTTCTTCCGTTTCGTGCAGTGGCGTTACATTTTCTGAATTATCTGTTAAATTAAGTGGTTCGTACGGCGGACTGTTTTCGAGTGTTGTTAGTTCAAACGTGACCTTTTCGGGTTCTTCCTTTGAAAAGGTTAATATTTCGGTTGATAAATTTGGCGGGCTCGTTCCCTATGCGCATTAAAGCACACTATACATTTCAGATTCAAAGCTTAGCTCAGCTTATGTTAATGGAACGGCGAACGTGGGCGGAGTCTGTGCTTGGAGCACTACTAGCAACTTATCCCTTATTAGTAGCGCGTTTACGGCCGTTTTCGTCGTGGGGCAGGACACTGGTGCATATTCTGGTGGTCTCTGAGCCTATGCCTCCATGTATTCAATTATAAACGCATTAAGACTACTAATTAGTTAGTAAGTGACCAGGACGAACGACTCAAAGTCATTTTCGGGCGGAATTTGCGCCTATTTGTACTCGGAATCGGTTCTTTCAGTTGATTATTTGAAGGTAAACGGGAGTGCGATAAAGAGCATTCACACTGGTGCGTTTATTTGCGGTTCAGTTGTTGTTAAGAGTGTTTTGAAAGTAAACGGTGTTAATATTTCAAGCAGCAAGGTTAATGTGGAATATTAAGCGTTTGCTGGTGTAGTCACAGCCGTACTGTAATCCACTTCAATGATGTAGATAAGAGATTTGTTAGTGAGCGACGTTCAAGTGAATTCAAAGGTGGATTCGTACTCCGCGGTGATTTGCGCGCACGCCAATAAATTTAGCTGCACTCGACAATAAATTTAGATAATGCGTAAATAAATAACGTGCAGTTAACGGCCGAATCTCACGCAGGGTTCATTGCAGCTTATTTGCTTTTAAACTGCTCTCTCGAGTTATCTTTTCTTATCTTGTCCAATTCCACTCTTTTCGGGGAGTGGTCCTCTGGAGTGGTTGGTTTTTTGGACAACAGCCGTTTTAAACTTTGTTTTGCTACATTGGTTGAGTTGCAAACGGTCAGCAGACAAGCGGCTTCAATAATAATCGGGAACGTTGAAAACGGATCCGTTTTGATTCAAAACGCAGAAATTTAAAAATCACTCGTGAGGGCCGTGAACCTCGCCTCAATTGTCGTTTCAATTATTTACGACGGCTCAAACGTCACAATACAAGTGAACGTGAATTAAACGGAGGTGCTAACGAGCAAGAATTTCGCTGGTGGAGTGGTGGGGTAGGTCGAAAACAGCATTTTAAGAATAAATAACACATTACTAAATAAATGCAAGGTGAGCGGCGAAAACTACGTTGGCGGAATCAGCGCGAAACTTATCAACGCATAGCTAATTACAAATAACCTGGAAATGAAAGAAATGACAATCAAAGGGAAGACAAACGTTGAAATAAGCGGGAACGCCGTCAACAGCAGCACTCAAACGGAAAAAAGCATTTTCAACGGACAAATCACTGACGACGCGAAAACTAGAGAAGGAACGTGCACACTTGTTAACGGAACGTGCTGACGGAATGAAATTTAATGAATTATTTTAAATTCATGAATTTGAAATATGTTTATTAAATAATGGTCATAATTAGTTGTCAAACCGAAATAACTATTACCCGTCACTTCTAAATTGATCAAAATATTCGTTCGAAAATCTGCAATATTCTCTTAAACATAATGTATCGAATGTAATTCGCCATTCAGTTTTCTATCTTTCTATCTTGATAGAAAAAACTAATTAATCAACGTAATATTATTAATATTACGTGGTTATGTTTTCTTGGTTGGTTATTAAGTTTTCATTGCATTCACTGATGTGTTTGGAGTGAAATTTTATATTATAATTAAATTTATCTTCTATATAACTTATAACATCATATAAATTAAAACTTGTTAAAGTCAGTATTCGAGCAGATAATCTATCCAATATATGATATCTTAAATGAATAAATCCCGTGCAGTGGTGGAACTTTAAATTATAGGGCAACATAGTATATTAAGCTTTATTAAATTATTCTTGTCGAAACTGTTTTCTATATGTGTAATTATTAATTATTATCAAATTCATAAATTTATCAAATATTCATTTTATTTGAGAGTATTGATACCGTTTGGAGAAAAATTGGATTTTGTTAGTCTATTAACACAACTGTATAATATATTATTTACCTCAACTTATTGTGGTTCTATTACAATCATATAATTCTTCCATTTCTAAATTTTGAAATGGATACGTATTAAAATAAATTAATTAAATCCTTAGCAATAGCGTGTAGGCACAGAACTCATCAAAATGTGTCAAAATGGCTTTATAGGACTTGGAAATAATTAAAACAATATTTATGAAATAATATATTCAGTGACATTTTTAAAACAAACCGGTAGAGTTTCTTTTTTATATTTCATTATATACAATTGTATATGTTTGGATTATATTTTAATATTAACCACTTCACTTACATGATAAATTAAATTTTCATTTGATCAAGAGCTTAACTTAAAATAAAGATTAGCACTATTGGGGATATAAGACCAGCATTATTATTTTGCGCTTTTCATGTAAAATACTCCACCATGATAAATGTGTTTATAATTACACCAAATTGTAAAATGATAATCTAGCTCCATAATAGTGGTATGGAAATAACTTTTAGAATCGGTATTTGTCATCGTTAGGCTGAGATGGGCGTGAAATAAATTTTAACTTCCTGCTTTTAAGAATGAAACCGACAATCTCAAATTGAAAGGCGGAATATCCATACGACCCCATTTTTTACTTCTAATAAGCACAAGTAATTAGTTGTCAGTTGCCTCGTATATTAACTCTGATTATTTTAAGAATATGTTCAATCTTGACTAAAATTAGTCATAATTAGTGCAGAATTAATATTTAAAGAGAACTACTTCAATCGGTTTCGGGAAGTTGTGTTAACTGCAAAACACTAGAATGAACAAATTTATTCTGCTCAACTTATCAATCAAGTTAAGATTCCCTTGTTGCTGTAACTACTCGAATAAGGGCCCTGTAGTTTCTATTTTTCACAGAACTGATATAGAATATATTGGAAGCTACAATTTAAGTTAAGAAGCCTTTAAATTCACATGTCTTGAAGGACGTTTTTCGGGCATTTACACACTTTATATTATATATTCGTGTTCCTGATGATATCAGTAAATTTCTGGGAAAAATCAATATTTTCACTCCTTTGAAGGATTTGGTCTCCGATGTAACTTTCAGGTAACCAAACAAGATTAAAAACCTAAATAAATTCGCTTGATCTAGAGCCTTCTGATAACTTGGTTGGAGGGCTTAACCAGATTATAATTATTTAAAGGGGAAAAGAGGCCAAAAACAACGATTTTAAAAGTTCACCTAACTAGGTGGTATGAAAGCTCGGTGGTCGCTCTTAAACAGGTCATTCCGGGATTACCCCGATTGAATAACGATTAAGGAGAGAGAATAAAAAATTGATAACCGTTGACGATACAATAGTGATTTTAAGTTTAATTTTGAGGGAAACTCCCGGCCAAACAATAGAAATAATATTTGTGAACTCACACACTTGAGAAATGATTATAAAAAGTGCCGAAAACACCAAAAAGTGACCATTTTAGGTTTGTCTCCTTAATCGTTATTCATTGCAACTGAAACCCCGATACTAAATTTAAAAGCGACCCCCAAACTATCAGCAACTTTGTCTTCGGATATTTAAAAATCGTTATTTTCAGGTATTCAATTTTCTGCTTCAAATAATGTCACACAAGCTAAACCCTCTTGGATTCATTCTCTGTGTCGTCCAGATAAGACAGAATTATTTGGTTTTTAATATTAATTCCATACTCTTTCATAGAGTTACAGAGACCAAATCCTTCAAAGGAGTGAAAATATTGATTTCTAAGTTTTTGCAAAATTATTTTCCCACCTCACATTTTCAGATTAGATTTATGCGAAGAATATTAGGCTAAGATGCTCTAATTCTTTTTATACTTTGAAAAATTACTGTATGTATTTTAAATGGATTAAAATGTACATTATTATCAAGAATCGCGTTAATTATTACTATTATATTTCTGCGTTAAAATAATGGATGACGAGCACAATGAGCTAACGATATTTAAAAATATTGGAGAAAATTATTGATAACTAACCCAACAAGCAATTGACGATTACTTTATAAATTGAATTAAAATTTATTTTATTTCTAATGTAAAAACACTCAATTGTGAATAGCCACAGTATTGAAATAGAGTGAAATGAACTGAGATTCAAATGATTCACGTGAATTAGTATATCAAAAGTGAAATTAGAAAACTTCCCGAAACCGATTAGAAAATGTAGATTCCCGATTTGCTGTTTGCACTTTTGATGAAAAAATTTAACATAAAAACTTCTGGATTTCCGAAGGGGAATTACTAGCGTATGGCCAATATAAGATAAATTTAAAAGGCCATGACTACAAACCTCATGTTGCTCAAAAAGGGAAAACATAAGATTTGAAGTGAAATTGAGTTGAAAGTCTTGTACGCTTTTAATTTCACATTTCTGTCAATTCTATTTTTTAATAGTTAAACTTTCTAACTTTGGAATTATATTTTTGCAAAATATAAGCGCCAGTGTATTTATCTTCAATAATCTCATGAAGTCCAAGCTTTTCAGATCTGGATTCCATTAGATTGAAAGAGTCCCATCTTTGATTTCGCTCTGATAATTTTGTATCATTTACTTATCGTATTCGGATAAATTATCTAGCTTCCATGAAGCTACACTTTAATTGGTTATAACACTTGTATTTTTCTACTCATAGCTGAGTTGCTTTGAACTTTGCATATTAGAAGTGGAATATATTACTTATCATATTTAATGCAAAATACATATGTTCACTTCTTTATATTTTTATTTTTAACAATGAAATAATATTCACACATGAGAACCAATATTTAAGCTACTTTTAAGCATTAATTTACTTTGAAGAAATATTAGAAAATGTAAATTTTGATCTTTTCTTCAAATATAGAGCGATTGAAGCAATACAAGTCAAGTGTGTTAAGTAACATTAATATCACTTGTATTAATAAAATGTTCGCACATGTGACGAGAATCAAGATAAGGCCAAAATCAGGTCGGAAAAATGGAGTGTAAAGGAAACTTAAAAATGAAGTTATTTTATAGGCTGTATCAAACACTTTATAGGTGTTCCAAACATGATACAAGATTTATATTCAATTTTAATATGTTATCTAAGGTAATATAAATAATATTAAAATAATTTTATATAATTTCACTTCAGGTATAATTCTTAAATTTTAATGATAGATATGTTATTTTACTTTAGTATTTCGAATTTTGACCCACTTTTGAAGTCCGATCTGATTTCAATTCAGAGGCCTCTGCACACAACTTTATTATCTAAAGAATTGGGCTTTACCAACGTTCTGGAAAATCATTAATCACAAGAATTATTAGAATATATATTATTTTTACTTGGTTAAAGTAAAATAACTAGTATATATTTATTTATTGCGTTTAGATGCATTGTTAGATTATTGCTGTTGAGTGAGTCATGTTATTATTATATATGTCGTGTTGTTTATTAATATGTCGGCTCACTCTTTTGATCTATTTATGTATATAAGTTTTAGTCAAAGATGCTAAATAAACAAATTGTGAGTCAGCTATCTTAACAAAAGTAGGTTCGATGAAAGTTCTGATTGAACCAGTATGTATTGTAGAGTCTGAGTAACTCTTAATAATTTTAATTGAATATACACTGCACAAACGTAACCCAGTTTAAATGTAGACAATAGGAGACAATGAAAAAGAATAGCTCCAGATGTTTAGGTTTTGTTGTTAAGTGAATTGTTTATGTTAAATCAAAGAATTAAAATAGCAGATTTTAATAAAATGTCATAAATAAACAAGTTGCATTTTAATAATTTATTATATCAAATATAATATTCACTCCAATGATAGCACTAATAAACATTTTGGCAACGGACACATGTACAACATATGGGATATTTAATCCCACAATAGTCATATAAGATCCTCATACCCAGCCCGCCTTGTATTTGGCATACAAAGTTTATTACGTAAATTGGTATGTTGGAAAATATTTGCAGAGATACATTTCGATGGATGTTCCAGTTGGACAAACAAGGATAATTGCCACCTTTTATGGATTCATAGATAAAATCTGTACCGACGAAGCAAACAATATTGTGGGAATCCACGCGGTTGCAAAAGTCATAGATTTGTAAGAGATAAACGACCTAATTATTGCGGCTTCGCACTTTGTGATAACCGATCCAACATTTAGGCGTTGCTATATGAAAGAAAACAACGGAGTTTAAGTTTTTATAGAAATAACTCCAGATTTGAATAACTACGTTCTGGATATTCTTCCAACATCGACCCTTCAAACATACACCTTTGACTTCAGCACGTGCGAATCCAGAGTCTACATGGATTTGACACCATCTGACGGCACGGTTTACGCAAATACAAATGACGTGATATTTCCTGTGTTCAACCAAAAACTAAAGGAGTACGGAGCCGACTACGGAGACTTTCTGTACCCGATTGTGTTTATCAACTCCACTGTGGCGAAGAACAAAGGGCGATTTTCAACGCCTACCAACGCTATTCAGAGCGATTACGACGTCGTAGAGATTTCCAGCTCCATTCTGTTTGGTCATGAATACCAAAACCAAATGGAGTACGTGATGGCCGGTAACGACTCCAGGTTCGAAAACGTTACCATTTCTGGGAAGTGCGTCCAGTTCTACGCGAACAGCCCCAGAAACATAGAGTATCCCTTGATGTCAGGCATCGTGCACAGCATGTAAAGCCACAGCAGCGCCTTGGACGCTGGCTCCAAGGTGTACACCTAGTACTACGGGCCGAAAGTTTGCGTCCAGAACTTTGTCTACATGCCAGTTTTCTTTTTGACCGCCGAAGACCCGGTCCTGAAGGAAGCGTGCGATCGATTGCCAACTATCCAAGCGAACTTCACCAAGCACGTGAAAGACGGGACCTGGGAGTATCTGGACCCAATAGACAAAAGTCCAACAACTCCCAGCAACGACCAGGCGATTAAGTATACGCAGAGTATGATCGACTAACTGCAAAGCACCTGCCACAAAGCCTATTTTCTCCCGAAATACAGCAAAAACCTGGCCAACACTATTTCCATCGTCGACATTTTGTATCTCGTTATCCTGATATCGATGATAGCAATTTAATTCGTCCTAACTAAACGAAATATCGAAAACGAGGTATTTGCCAAGATCGCGGATAATAAAGAAAGAAAACGGCTCTTCATTGAAATATTGGTGGCAATTAGCATAATGACATTAATGATTGTACTGATCATCGTGTATATAAAGTACAGCACGCAGCTGTTGATTATAGTTAGCATTTTTGTAGTTGCTCTGATAACGTACTCATATTATCACTACGTCCGAATCTCGGATTAACAGCATCTTGGTAATATCAATATCGTTGTGGAAACTCATTAAAAAGTCAGAACACGTATCGGAACTATTATTATACAGTTAATAATTTAAGTAATTGTTAATATCTTAGAAATGCTTTTAAACATCACTGCCATACTACAGATGTTGTAGTACATGAAATTTCAGTATTATCAAAATAGAATTACGAACATAGGCTGGCTCATAAATCCTGCGAATGTGATTCTGAAAACGGCTCAATCTTTAGGGAAAGGAGTATATCCCTTCATCTTCTTGGTGGTGAGTTTGGTCAACCAAGAGCTAACGAAAGGGAAGTGGTTCAAGAAGCTCATCAGAAAACCAAAGGATCCTTTGAACATGAACATGTTTTTGCTGATGAAGTTGCTGAAACTGTTTTAATATTTTCACATATAACGTTTTCTTCGCGTTCACTAACAAATCGCTTAAATTCACATACTTTACTAACCAAAACACAAACAACAATTTCGAAGTCATAATCAAGCTCTTTCTGGCGGGAACTCTTTATTCCATTTCCAAGTACAGCTTGCTTCTGGAGTACTACGAGCAGATCAACAAGGCCGTCATCAAGATGTTCATCGCGCTGGCCCAGATCCAAGCGAATATCTTTATTTTTTTGGATCCGGTCATAACCATTCTCACTCCAACCACGCTCATGCTCCAGGACTTCATGTTCCCGTGCCCGTTCTTGCTTCAGATATTTGGAATCGTGGATCATCAGGGCATGCTGGCCAAGCAGACGTCCATTCTCCTGGCCCGCGACTTCCCATTCATCGTTCGAAGAGTTTTCATCTCGATCCAGGCCGGAGCTGTCGCCATCTTTTTCAGCTTGTTGTTCACCCAGGACCAGAACGCGACTATTAATCCGGCCGAGTAGTGGCACTGCTTCATCTTCGCTGGTGCGATGCTCTTGACGTCCATTGTGTCCACGAATCAGATTGGCCAGGTTATCTCCAAGCAACAGGCCAAGTTCAGTAATCCGGTTCTTTAGCTGCAAGTTTCGTTATCAGAAAGTTAACGAAGCATGCACGAGTCTTTGTTACGTGTGCACGGAAACTACGAGCACGAATATCCGCCTTTCGAGATCTTTCTGCGCAAGTTCATTTTCGCCGGGTACGGGAACATCCCAGGTTGTGGTCCTTTGCTTTCGTGCACGGCTAAGTATTTTGGCGCGACTTGCTTGGCTTCGAATGGAAAGTGGCGGTTTTAGTTCGAGATCGTGTGGAATGTGATTTAGTACGTGTTCATAATATTGACTGTGTACTGGGCTTTAAAGGTAGATTAGGAGACTATGTACTTCATGGGCTGGTTTTCAGTTTTCTTGGCGATTTACTTGTGTCAGTGCTGGAAAGACGTAATTAAGTAATTTAATCCGAGTTTAACCGTATCATTTATTTTAGCGCGTTTCTGCAGAAAAATTACTAATTTATTTAATAGTTAACGTTAAAATATATCAACAACACGAAATTAAGTCGAACCTAACCTTAAAACCGAATTGAAAATAGTGGATTCGGTTGTGAACAAAGCGACTGTAGAAATTGACGGAATAGTTCTCGCGCTCTCGCTAAACGAGACGAAAATTTCAAATGAAAACGGAGCGGATTTGGACCGCGAAGTTTAATTGTGAGTAATTTAATTTTATTTGAACTAAAATTAATTGAATAATGGGGTCGTTTCTTCCAGAGTGGAAACCTACCATGGATTAAGTTAAATATTTCTACCTACCTAAAACTAATTATAAACATTATAATTATAAACATTAATCTTTAATCTTTAAAGGACCATGGGGGTTTTTCAAAAAAATAAAATAGAATATAGAAGCAAACAAATATGATATATGTACTAGTGAGAGGATGTATATAGTTCACTTTTTAATTTCACTCCATATCCAGCAAATCCAGAGTCGAAATTAAGATCACTCATATTATGTACAACTAGAATAATACAAGCATATTTATTTTAATATATTACATAGAACATCAATGTTTATAAATATTACTAAAGTAAATATCACTTGCATCTATTGCTGCGAAATTCAATAATAATTATATTTAATATTTTTGATCTTGAAGAAGATTATTGGAAGTTAACTTAATATTATTTTAAGATAGTACATAAATATATTGATAATAACTTAATAGTTTATGTACTTGAATATTAGTATTATTCAAAAAAATTATGATTTACATAAACAAGTTTTCAGTCGGCTTACTGTAGGTAAATTAATAGTTATTAATACATGATAAAAATGACTATTTTGAAGGATGGAGTGAAACTAATAATAATATTGAATGTGCCGTCATAAACGCTAGATGAAAATAATAATACATTATCACTAATGTTATCTATATTATTTAGTTTATTGAATATTTGTTGAGATTCACAACTCATAAATTCGAAAAAATAAACTATTTCCATTCAGTATGAAAATGGGGCAACGTAACTTATGACCAAGTTCTGACACCAAATTTTTGTAGAAGCTTATTTCATCATACAAAATATTTTGGTAAACTAAGTTATAAGTCTAAATATAATGTGAAGTGGACTTATTATTATTTTATAAAAGCAAGATGCGTAAGAGTATAATTATACAATATTAATTTTAATATGTTGTATTTTACTTATCAACAAGCTAAAAATGCAAATCACACTAATAGTTTCAACGCACATCTTAAACTGCGTACCTCAATTATAACATAAATCTATGAATACCTTATGGTTAACATAATGTTGCATTATCATAATTTTATAAATTATTTTTTCAGTACGGTGAGCCTTTACTAATTTTTTGATTAATAAATTAGATAAAGTGAAACTATTCATGATAATTATAAGTAAGTAGACATGATGATATATAATATTTTCACTTCCATATCTAAAGTGATTTAAGATTTGTCTGATAAATTATATTTTTGCTACTATAGGTAAAAGGAACTAACACACAGAGACACAGGTTATGCCACTATATATAGTTGTTACAATATATATTATATACATTTATAGAAATTTTAGACTTTGATAAGCAACACTTATCTTTATAGTTATTAAAATTTTGTTACAATTTTCAACAATTCAAAAAATAGTAATATTTAATTACATAACGTTTACAAATAGATTCATAATTAAGTAAATTGTAAAAATAAATTATTTAAGTTCACATGATATTAGTAGCCGAATATTTCAAAATTATATATTTTTAGTATTGCTACGACAAGTTATAATTTCTTGCCTAAAATATAATATTGTATTAACTAGAGTTCAAAAATAATAATTTGAATGTTAGATTCCAGATATATATTTCAAAGAAGGATTAGTTCTCAGTATATGATTTGGAGTAACTTGAAATATTATTTAGTATAATATCTCACAAATAATATAGACGCATATATACTAACATATTTATATTATAAGTTATAGCTTAAAGCTTATTTTAGTTGATTGATAATATATATATATTTCAAATATTCAATATATCTGTAACAAATAGAACTGTATTAAATATAATGATATAATGTAGTAATTTATATATAAAACATCACTCAATAAAATTTTATTGTCTCAACCACTTCACTACATTCAATTTTTTGTTCACATTAATATCTTGTATTCAATCATAATTCGGACTAAATTCTTTTAATAATATAATGTTATAATATAAAGCAATAACAATATTATATTAAATATTTGTTTCAATATAGCATCGAGTTAATTTAAATACAAATATATTGTATACTTTTGACTATCATATTTACGTAATGAATATAATAAGTAATACAAACGACAATATTAAATATATGATATAGTATAATGTATCATAAAAATATTATTTACTTTTAATTATATTTCACTTTACGCTTTAATTTATTGTTGAGGTTCAATCAGATTATATAGCTATTATCAAATTATTATAAGCAAAATCCGACTAAAAATGTAGTAATTATTATAGTCCACATGCATATAGAATACTAATTTATTTTTCAATTTCAATCTAAATTACTATTCCACTTCAAGTAATAAGTTTTATATATGTTAATATTTAAGTGAAAGGTTATAAATTATATAATTTAAAGACATAATCGTTTCAGTACCATATATAGTGATATAATATTTTAATGTTATTCGAATTCTGATAACTATTATATAATATTCTCAAAGTTGCTAATTCATAATATACTCATATTTTTAACGTTCTAATATATTATTAATGTAACATACTAAGTAGTAACAACATCACTTCAATTTTATAAATTTGATTTCAAAATTCAAAATTTGCTTTTGAGTTAATACCATTGTGTAGAATAATTTAGGGAAACAATACACTTTTTGTATTGTTGGACTATTATGCTTTAATTAACAACAGCTTTAGCTCTCTTCATAATCTATAAGTGGTCTGTCTATTTTACAAAAATATAAATTTTATATTCGTTTTTTGTGGAACAAGCTAAATCAAAATTTATCAGCAATATTATATCAGATATATAGAAACTTAAAATACGGGGGAATGATAAAGCAGGTGCGTCCTTTATATATTTATCAAGTAAACAATTTGAAATAAGAGGAGTAGATCAAAACTTGTTGCAACCATTATATTTATACCATACTGAATATAAAATCGTTGGTCACTATTAACTCCATGATAGCTATTATTAGAATGTCGCCAAATGTATAAATATTAGTTATTTACTTAATGTATCTGCTTAGTTTTGACAATTATTCTACATTCGATATATAACATATTTTGATCGTGTATAGTACGTTTCAATAATTTTTAAACATGCTCATGATCAATTTATGTGCCAGCTTCGTTTCACTGGAGTGGCAGTTTCCAAATATTAAATCACTGAAGTGGTAAAATGCGACAGTTTTCAAATGTAAGCGCAAATGAGAAGCAAAGATGAACACAAAGTTTCTCAAAAACTGCCAGGCAAAATGTTTAGAAAATTTCACTTCAACGAAACTGGACCAGCATCAGTTATTTCCAAATTTTGGCGGATCCCAATCGTCTGTACTTTCACCGTACTATTTTTTCTTTACCGTATTCATAATTGTGGTAATTATTTTCTTTGTTGATGTTGACTCTGGTATTTTCTAGTATAAATACAATTATTTCTTTAAATGTATTACTAAAATTTATTGTCAAAACCAGCTAGCTTATATTGAGATCAAAATAAAATTAATTTAATATTGCCAATCAAGTAAGCGAATAAATTTTCAAAAGCAGGTTATCACAATATTAATTGCATATAGTTACATATTTTATTATTAACTTGTCTATAAATTGTTTTCTACATGGCAATATTAGAATTTGACTAAATTAATATGATACAGGTGTGGCGTAATAGTATTCAGATCCTATTATAAGTAATCCGCATAAATACCGCTTATTAGAAGTAAGATAAGGTTATGAAATATTTTTAAGCTTCAAGTCTTATATTTATCATTTTCTGTTAAAGAAGTGGGAGAGGGCTGGTAAAAAACGCGTTTCGGGTATTTGTGATATATATTTACACATGTAAGCCCATTATATATTTGTGGGTCTAAAATTGAAAATACTGAATTGTCGAGTTACCATGTAATATAACAATATATAATTTTTTAGAACTGTAGAAAACAAAAAACCCAAATTAACCCGACGGTCCTTTAAAGATTAAATGATATATATATCAAAAATAATTCATCTAATTGAAAAAGATGAAACTATTTTTCCAATTGTTAGTTTATGTCAAATACTGCATTATCTCACTCAGAAGGGTGTCGCATTTTCGCTAAAAGGGGTTGAAAACGGTAATCCATTTATAAGTAAAAAATGCACCCGAGAGTGATGTATCCCAAATGTGATGATGAGTAGGATATAAGACGCCAGTTGAATCACAGTCACAAAAGTGGACCGCCGCACAGAGGCCATCCCCTCAGAGGCGCCCACACTCCACACGCCCTTGCCGCCCCTATTCACACTACAGGGTCAACCCGCACATATTTAGATTTACTTTTTACACTATTTGTTGTTTCTGACGAATACTGGGCTGTCTGTTTAAAGTTGTCTGTACAGGATTATTTGTAAAAATAGGTTTTTGGAATAAGGTTGTTGGAATAAGGTTGTTGGAATAATAAGAATATTGTGTGCTGGTTGTACGATATAAATATATTTGTGGGGACTCCAATTCAACTGGCGTCCTATATACCTTTCATCACCGGCGGAAGAGAAGGGATTAGTATTGAATGACTAGATGAATAGAGATTCGTTTCTATTCGTTTGCATGAGGAGTGGAATAATTATTATTATAGTAAATATTGTATATAAATTTGTTTACCACAATTAAATGAATTTTAATTTTCACTTTTCAAATGACTCAAATAAATATTCGAAAAATAATAAGAATGAATAATAAATGAACATAAATACAGAATATGAACACAAATAAGAAGAAACGACCAACGCAAACCAACCGCTCAACCAAAATCTAAAAAAAGGGGCTTCAAAACATTAAAAATTGAATAAGAAGATTGAAGAAACAAATCAATCATCAACTTGGCTAATCTTAAAATTGCAGAATAGAATTTAAAAATAGATGGCATGACATGAAACC
>CAXDID010000598.1:0-138167 GCA_963988835.1 Hexamita inflata | reverse complement strand
TTGTTGTTATATAAGATGTATTTTTTATTACCATACCAACCAAGTTGGCAAAATATGGTTACAAAAATCACATCTTATGCATATTTTCAACTGCTTGAAAACAATGCAAAATTATACTGAAATTATCACCATATCTAACCTAACTTGATTGGTATGTTATATTTACATAAACTTATACACGCAGGCTTCCAAAAGTTTCCGCTGGCCCAATACACATCATGGGTTACTTATATTTTAAAAAAAGTATGCAATAAATATTTAAAAATATTGACGTTTTATTATTGACGTTTTGATATAGTTATAAAATATTGACGTTTTAAAATGCGTTCTTGGTTGGTATAATAATAAAAAATACATCTTATATAACAACATGTTTTGAAATAGTTATTTGAAATAAATAAAATCTTCTATAATAAAAATAAAAGTTGAAAAGTAAAATCTATAACATCTTCTAATATATATTTTGAACGTAAATCACTTCACTTTCATTTCGGTCCTGCGGTGTAGGGCCTATATGATTATACTTTCTTACATCACTTGTTCACACGTCCTCTGGCTAATACACCACCGCTGTGTACTATTTTTTGTGCCTTGCTCCATGTGGGGTCTATGTAATATCCTTTAATCATACCAATACTCTTTATTTTTGCAATCCTGGAATTGAACTTGGATTGTTTCGGTTATAATCATGTGTCTTACCAACTAGACTACAACCATCATAAGTATTTATCACATTAATTAATAGTTTATTTTATCAATTTTAGTAAAATAGTTTAAGCAATATTTTTATAGTTAAAGCAATATTTTATAGTTTAAGCAATATTTTTATATTTTCAACAATTTAGTATCATCTATAATAAATTTTTATTTAGACAATAAATGACATTAATTAAGCAATATAATATTGATTTTTTTAAATATTTTATAAACACGATGACAGAAGTAGAGTAAACAAATGATATTATTGAAACCGAAGTAATAGAAAAGAACCCAGATATGATTGAAGTTATGAAGAAATAACATGTGCCAGATATTAGAGATTTCGATAGAATGAACAAAGATATTTAACCTTAAGCAAAGTAAGGATATGAGTACAAATTTGGAAAAAATGGATGGAGATAATAGAAGATAATAACAGAAGAAGAGAAATAAGTTAAAGGATAATAACTTAAACAAGCAAAATAATTAAAAGCGCAGGCATCTTAATAACAAGATTAGAGTTAAGATCAAAGTGAAACAATTAAAGATTTATAGAAGTAATTGAAATAGATTTCAGATTAGTTGTTCAATAAGTAGAAAGATGATGAAGTAAAGCAACCTATTAAAATTATGAAGACCAAGAAGCAAAGAGAAGTAAGAGTCGCAGACACAAGAGTTAATAGTATTCTATAAAATTTAGGTTATTCATAAATTAAAATAGAAGAATTTTCTGAATGAGTAATAATTATTTTTTATAATCTAAATTAAAATATGTTAAAAGATGACTCGATAATTTAACTTTAAGAACAACCAATAAATATAATGTCATATTCGTTCATAGGATTTTTCGGCAGCAAAGGAAAAGGTAAATCAACATAAATGTTCAGAATGAGAGATGAGTATGTCAAGTAATCAAAATAGTTCAAATATGATTTAAACAACCCATTTATACTAAATGGATCAATAACACATACTTATTTTGTGTCACCAACATTATAATTTGATAAAACATTTAAGAAGAATGATAACAACGATATAATTTAAGTAGAAGGCACAAAAGACAATATATTAGAATTAGTTCAGAAAATACGTGATATGAAAAAAGAACTTTAGCCAGTTATGGAGTTATAGTTATAAGTAAGAGAGTTCTTTAAAAAGAGTAAAAACTTATCATAAACATTAGATAGATAAACAGCGATTTTGATAATAAATGTTTTAAAATAAATAGAAAATATGAAATAAAAATACCCTGAATTAATAATAGATGAAACTGATAAAGATATAATTTCTAATTTGAAAGAGTTTTATAGTCTTTTAGAAGGAAAAGCCATTTTGAGTTTTATTAGAATGCCTAAAATAATATTAATTTTAGATGATATGAGTTCATGTTCTTTATTTTGTCAAGTTTAAGAAAATGAGTTTTATAAAATGATAATTTAACAAAGACATCTAAATATATTTGCAGTATTTATAGCAGCACATGAGATGTCAACACTATATAGCGCATTTAAGACTTAATTAACAGGGTTTTTATTATTTTAAGGTATCAATTATGAAAAAATGAAAGATTACTTTTCTTAAGTTCAAGAATTATAAAGTGACTATTTTTCAATGACAGATTTTATGAACTTATACAAATATAAGATTTGTGCAACGCATGAAAAGAATGATGATGAAAAGTAGAAGTATATACACAAGTTTTTATATGTAGTAATATGTCCAACATCAAAAGTGTATGAAGGTTTTAATATTAGACTAAAATGATTTGAAAAAAGTATAATTTTTTGAATTCATCATTTCAATTTCTTATCACCTGAAATCATATCAATGCCTTAATTTATAAGTCCGCCAAAACCAGGCACCATTGAAATCAAGCCCTGTACAGGTTTACGCGCGAATTACCATAATTTAGACAAACCGCCTTTAAACTTTTACCATCCTGTTTTCTTTTTAGCTTAATTCATAGTCGCATCACTTACTTTTGGTTTTTCATTTAGTTATCTTTATTCGCGAAAATACTTTATCGAATTCATAGTTTATTCACGAACATCATTCAATGGTTATCTTAAATTTTCAGGTAAAGCATTATCTATTAATTTTTTAGAAATATCATTTGCAGAATCTTATAAAATATCACCTAATTATTATTTTGAAGGACCAGTACTAATTTTCAAACCCCTATCAATTTAAGGAAATATTCGTTAACCTGTTGTTATATTATCTTTCATCTATTACATTTTTATCTAATTTCAAAAAAATATTTTTTAACAATATCATTTAACTAATAGTCTTAATATCAAATTTGGAAACTTATCAACTTAATTATTTTCATTATCATCTAATCTAAAAGTGATGTAACAATTAGGTTATTGTCTTTACCAGAAAAATACAGAACTATTCATGTCTTCTAAATTTATATCATTAAATATTAGTATATCAACTAAAGCATCATTCATATATAATTTATAGGTAAAATCATTTTAAAATTTATTGTATTTCAAATAATAGTATAAAATATTATCTTAATCAACAGTAATAGTATTTATATCTTATACATCAAATTCTTTAATAAAATTATCAATAAAAGTTTAATCTATTAATTTATTTCTATATTCTATAAATTCAACAAATAAATCAATATTTAAATTAAGGCCTGAAGTATTTTAAAATGTCACTTTACCATTAGTTCTATTCAAAACATTATTAGGTGATAATTATCCAGATATTTATTGAACTGATAAGTATGAAATTTATGTTATTAAATTTATTTTAGGTTTAAATTAGATAAATACTTATTATTTTAAGTGTACAGTATCAATGCACTCACAATTAAAAAACTGAACTTTAATATAAATAGTATTTAAAATAAAAGGATTATCGTCTTAGTCAGTTATCCAGAAATTAAATACTTAAGGTTTAATAAGTTTGTGATGTACATCAATAGTCTACGACTCAAACTAAAAGTTATTTGATCTATCTAAAATCATAAGTGCATCAATAGTATCAGAACCAAATTAAGAAGTATTTATGAAGTCACATTATAATTTCAAATATTTAATACGCGCTAAGTTTTATTATATCAATGAAACTTATTGATCTTTAATAAGACTATACTGTTTATCAAAACCAAATATATTTTTATAATTTCCAGTCATATTTATAGAACAAGCAGTAATACATTTCATTTCAAAATATTATTCGTTAACTTAAGTAAATTCTATCATTTTTTATATAGAATTGATTTAGTCACATAAATCTTATAAAGAAAAGTATGATGTGATCTTATTCAAATATATATCAGCGTCAATAATTATAGAACCATTACATTATGCATTTAAATTTGAACGTATAGAATGAAGTATCATATAATCACCATTTCTATAAGAAGGTAAATATATTTAACTATATCCTTTATCATTAGTTTACGCAATTACAACTTATTAGGACATTTTTTATTTTAAATCAAAAAAATATTGTTTATGTTTAAGACATCATTTGAAACATGATGATAAGCATCCTGAAGCCTTAACACTTATTTTCAATATATTTTAAGCCAATTATATCAATTGTAATTATGTATTATTTTGTATAGTTTTATCTATCATATCATCAAGTAAAGTCTCTGCAATTTATTAAGTTATTGATGTATCAGTCATAAGTACAGTTTTAATTTATAGTTTGACATTATATTTTTTCAATTCACCAGCTTATTATTCATTTTACCAGACCATTTCACTTAACGCGCATAATTGTGTAATCATATTTTAGATTTCTAATGCAGTAATTTTATCATTGATATATTTTTTGATTACAATATTCGAGTATGTATTAAATTTCTATAAATTAGATTGTTCTTCAAATCTTACCATAGAAGATTTTATCGAGTTATAGTCACTTTCTATAGTTAATGTGTTTTGTGTTTGTGTCTAATCAGCCACGAGTACTTTAGTTTATATCACCTGTCTATCCATCATTTTTATTTCAAATCAAAAAAATAATTTTTAGATCATCATTAAATTAATTAAGCAGTTGACGCAAAGTTTTCATCTATAACCATATTCTATTTAGTAGGGTTAAATTTCAAAACACAATCATATATTTATATTACTTCAATATTTAAAGGGGTATCACCAGAAATTAAAGTTTTATTAGTTTATGTTTTAGCATTGTATGGAATGGCCTTTTAACTATTTTGATAATAACCAATTTTGAAATCAACATAAAGTTTTTAGTTTATAGAATCAACACCATCATTTACAACATCTTCATTAGTATCAATACTAAAAGCCTCTAAATTTAAAGTTATAGTCGCGTACTAAAACATTATTTTAAACATCGAGTCATAATTTAGTGTACCTCTTTCATATTAATTATAAAGATTTAAACCTCTTAACATTTCACATTTGAATTAAGTCAAGTTTTCAAGGTCTTAACTGAAAAGTGCATTTGATCTATTTCCTTTCCATAAATTAAATTATGAAAACCAATTAAACTCTTCATTTTGATCATATACATTATTTATAATTTTCATCTACTAATCTCCTGTAAAAGGTGTAAAACGTTATTTCAAATACATAGAATCATCTTTATTTTCATCAGACAAATTTAATCCAACTATAACATCAGCGGTTGACTAATGACCTCTATTTAAAAGACGGTGAACTGATAATAATTAATCAATAGAAGGTAATAGTTCTCTATCAAATTTCATGTAATGATATGAAAATCCATCTTTCGAGTTTAGTTCAGCCTTTACAATATCACTATCTTTTGACACAAGAACTAATTCTAAATCTATAATACCTGTTTATTCTTCATCTAATAAAGTTTTAGTACCAAATATTTTGTTCATATAATGAGCCTATAAATATAAATTTAGTCTTATTTGTTCATAACCTAAAACACTTAAAGGAAAAGTATTAGTAGAGTCAAATATTTAGTTTGTGACATTTAGTGGTATAGTATAAGTTTTAGTAAAGTAATATGTAACAGATGACTTAACGGTTGATGAAACAGCAGGTGTGCCTTTAGTTAATACATATTCGTTTGGATAATAATCAGTATCTTTAGTATTATCTAAAAATTCAACAACACCATCTTTAAAATCCATATATGTTTTTGTTGATTTATCACCAGCAGTAGTATATTTATATGGAAGAGCAAAGAATTCTAAAGAAGGAAGATCACCATTGAACCATGTTTAGTTATGAGCGTTTTGATAATCATTCGGTAACTATTATTACATACGAGCAGTTTATCTAAATATATCATCGTCTTAATTTGTAATATTTCTATAAATATATTGAGATTTATTAAATGGAGCACATGAGTTCATAGGAAAGGCGCATTTAGCCGCAGACGGAACACCTTATTCAGGGACCCAAGATTTCAATTTTGCATCATATGTATATTTATCAAAGTACCACCAAGGACCAAATCCTTTATTTTGAACATAATATTTTCCAAATTCATGAGTCACTTCAGTTGTAGTATTAACAGCAGCAGGATTAGCATATTTTACAGAAAGAGGAACTTTAAGAGCATATTACATAGTATAGTTTATATATGATTGATTTGTAGATAATAGACCTTTTCCAGTGACTATAGTAAATTAGAAATTTGCATTTGGTTTATAATTACAAGGAGCAGCAGTAGAGAAATATGCCTAATTTTCAGCACGTTATCTATTAATTACAGCACCATTACCATTATTTCCAGTGGACATCACCATTATATTTCCTAAATTTTAAAACTTTTTTACATTAGCAGGTATAATTTATACTTTTTTATCATCAGACATTATTTTTATTTCAAATTAAAAAATTATTTTTTAAGGTCATATAAAATTTATGTCAGCGTTAAGTTAAGATAATAATTTAATTATAAAAGCAAAAAAGATAAAATATGGAGGATAGAGTATAGATATCACAAATGATAATCATATCTAATTCAATGATGTTTTAAATGAAAACAGTGTTTATATCAATACTAAAAACAACTAATCAAATATATAAATTGATATCAACTAATTAGAAGGTAAATCTTTAAATTATTTTACAATCAAAAATTTAAGAACTAATAATATAATCATATCATCTTAAATAGATGGAGATTTTGATTTAGAAGAAACATTAGATGAAATGATTTAAAATAATAAGATCAATGTATAAAATATTTCAATACTATAAAATTAAGTCTAAAGTCTAAACGATTTAACAACTAAATAATAATAAACTATTTTATCGCTTAAAAATGAAAACTATTCATAATAATAGTAAATAGACTATATCTTAACATAATTAGGAGGATAAAATATATTAACAACTGATTTTAAATTATGGGAAATTAAATAAGGTTTTTATATAGTGAAAAGTTAAGAAGGAACAGATGATAACGGATGGAAAACTAATTCAACTAAAGTATATTATAACGAAACTGAATGGATAAAAATTTATGGAAATATTAATATTAGTGTTAATGAAACTAAAACCTTTAAAGAATATAGAATTGCAGATGGAACTTTAGTTAATGAGATAATACATTGTCACTAATTGATATTTAATACTTTATGTGAAAGTACTTTTGATGGAATGAATACAGGATCATTATAGTAATAATAGTATTTAGTAAATAGTTTTATAAAAGAAATAATAATAAATGATAGTTCTTATAGTACAGAAATAAAAGGATTTTCAAAAAGAAGTGAAGTATTTTTCCCTGAAGTTGACTTTTCAGACGATTTCGTATAACTAAAACGCCATGTAAATGAACAAATACCAATTGATATTGAAACTAAAGTATAATTAGTTAAAGATCATGTTTTAAATAACTATTACAGCTAAACTTAATTAAATACTAAATTAGAAGATATCACATCTAATTACAATAGTAAATTTATAGAACATGATTATATGTTTGAAGACTTATATTTATAAATAGGAAATAAAGTTAATTCATCTGATGTATATTCTAAAACTGAAATTGATAATAAGTTAACTTATAAAGCAGACGCAGGAATTGTATCAATGTTTTATTCTATTTCAGAATGCAATAACTTATTTTATACTAAAACTTATATCAACTAATATTATTCTTTATCATCAAATGTTTATACTAAATTAGAAACAGATAATTTATTGAAATTGAAACTTAATAAAGACACTTTTACGTCTTTGTACAATTAAAATATTTTAGATAACAACACAATGTTTAAAAATATAGATGATAAAATAAATACTAAAGCGAATATAACGGATATGAATACATCAAATACTTATATCACAACTTTATAAAATTAGATGTCATCTGTGATAACTGTAAATACTAATTAGTCTGATTTAATAACTCAAATCTAAAACATGTTTTCACCAAAAGATTTTAATGCTATGGGTTAATATACTTTTACTATTGGACCTATAACTATAAAATTTGGTGTAATTGATGTATAAGGGGCATTGAATTAAAGAACTATTTATTATACCAAAAATTTCACTAATATTGTATATTGTGGATTTGTATCAGTTGTTGGATCATCAAATGGTGGAAATGGCGATGATGTCGGTTATATATAATACTATATTGATAAAGTTGTAATCACCGCAGACTATGCAAATTCTGGTGGAAATGAATCTAATTAATACTCATGGATGGTTATTGGATATTGAAAAAATTATGACTCAAATATAAAGTATATATTTAAATACTTTAAATTGATCTTTGGATAAAGTATATTTTTTGTTATTTTAACCAAACCAAAACTCTATTTCACAATCACACATTTCATTAGATTGATATCTTATCATCGATAAAGGTATAAAGAATTTACCATAATCATTTTCTATTTCATAAAAGATATTTTTAGAACCTTTACCGATATAATCTTATAACTTTTATAAATTTTCAATAGAATGAAATACTTATTTAATATCAATGACACAATCATTAATTTTATTAAATTGATATAATCGTGTATCTTCGCTTTCATAAGGAAAATATTTATCGTTTGGTTTAATCATTCTCATTTCATAATATTTACGTCTATATACAGGTTATGAATAAGGTAAATCATTTGAATATCTTTGAATATCTTTTTTAGTGGAACCTAAAATATCTTTATATTATTTCATATCAAAATTTATAGGTGTAATCATAAAAGTTTAACCTTATTTATCAAATATTTAGAATACTTATTCAGACCATTTTCTCAAACGCTTTTTTTCCTTATCTTCTCTTTTGTTTATAACTTACACATGATCTCCAATTTAGAATTTATTGGATGTGTCGATATGTTTTTTATTAAGATTTTATTTGTACTCGTTCATATTTTCTAAATCATCTCTTGATATATTATTTGGTGTTTTCTTGTAAAGTGGAATCACTCTTTCGAAATTATGATATTACATAAAATCTTCACACGCTTTTTAAACGTTTGTGTCATCTTTTTATTTTATCAAATTATTTATAATACTATTTCTAACAAACGATGACATGCCGTTGATTGCAGACATTTATTTGTGTTCGTTTGCATCTTTGATTATAGTTCTATGTTCTATCTCTAATTGTTATAACATTTGATCAAATGAACCTTTATATTCATTTCCTTGATCTGATGTAATTGACTCTATAAATTAGTCATCAAATTTTAATATATAATTTTAAAAACTTATAAAAGAATTAAGAACTTCTTAAGGTTGTTTGTTCGGAATACTTTAAACAAATATTCTATGATTTGCTGAGTTATAATATGTTGATATAATTAAATCAGGAATCTGTTTAGATATATATTTTGAATCTTTAATGAATATAAGATCTAAATACCAATCATCAAATTATGATATGTAAACCATCTTTGACATTTTATCTCAAAAAGAAAAAATAATTATTCATTAATTGTTGAAAAGTCCTTTCTATAGTTTTAACATTGACATTACAGTATTAACATTTTATTTAGTTTTACAATTACAAACATAATACTATCCGTTTATAACAGGTCTCACTTCCCTAATTCTGACTCCATTGTTGAAATATAGTTTATTCATTGTCTCACTCCAATAGTAACCTTCAAAGAAATAATGTGAGTAATACCAAATCTCAATTGCATCTTCTGGTAACTCATTCACAAATATAAATTTCTCACTATGACCGTTTTTGTTTTTCTAATTATCACTTCGTGACACCCATCTCAAATTATAAACGTTATTGTTAGATTTAACTCCATCGCAATGATCTATCTGTGGATAATTATTAGGATTTTCTATGAAAGCTTATGAAACTAATTTATGAATATGATGTGTTTTCATAATTTTATTAAGACATAAATTTACTGCTAAATAGCCTTAACCTCTATCGTTTTATTTCAAAATTCTTCCTGTTGTCTTATTTCTTACTTAACCTAAATTTGACACTTCATAGTTTGGATATCCATCTATATCTCTATATTCTTCTATAAGTTCTTCTTAAGATTGCTCTTCACTATAATTTGACTCTTCATCGTAATCACTTTAACTTAATTCTTTGTTCATTTGTTATAAAGAAATAAAAAAATTAACTATGTTTTCTAATATATGTAATCATTTGTGAAAAGATAATTTATTAAGTATTTCAATTATAAATTAATTTTTAGTTTTTAAAACTTAAGCATTATGTTATACTTGTTGATTAAAATTTTCAATCATTATATTTTATCTATCAATAATTTATTATTAAACAGTCATACCTTTTTATAATTTTTTAATATACTATTTTTAAGATTTAATTAATATATCTTTATTTTCGATATCAAACATTTTATAAAGAAATAAAAAATATTAATCATAATAGTTAAACAAATTATTCAAACTTATCGGCTTTCTTTGATAAATAACTTAATTAATCGTACAGATAAAATAAAGCATCATCAATATCAATAGACCTTTATCCAAATTCTTTCATGTGTTTAACTTATAAGTTCAAAACTTTAAATATCTTATCATTGATTTCTTCTATCCATTAACAATACATCTGGTAAATATACATTTATTAAAATTAGAAAAAATAATGTTTGTTATCACTTCTTAATCAATAGTGTTATTATATTTAAAGTTAAAAGTAAATATTTAAACTTATTCTCAATAGGTTTAAGATATCCAATTTTATTTGATTTTAATATATCAATATTTAATTTCTCAATTTCTTAATCTATTTATTCAATGTTATTTATACATTCTTATTGTTCATCTTTAATTATTTTCTATCTATAAAAGGCTTATTGTTTTTCTCTTTATATTTGTTATATGATCTAATCTTACATATTTTATTCTAAATAAAAAATTAGTCTTGATAACATCATCTCGTAAATAATTTATAAATATTTATTCCTATACAAACTATATTTATTATCTAAAATATATATTTAGATTTATTTGGTTATTATAACTATTCAATTTACTAATCAAAATATATATCTTTCAATCTATTTCTTTCCTATAATTTCATAAATAATTAATTTTATTATTATTTTAATATTTTTTCATGTTCTAACTATTCATCTATAGCTTATTTTCTTAAATTATTTAACTCTTCTTACATTTGTTTATTTAAAATAAAAAATTAATATCATCAAAATTTTAATGTTCTTTTAAACTCTTTCAAATTCATAAAGCTATAATCATCTTATTTCTTCATAAATACTTTTGCACTGCATAAATCAAACTCAATTGGCACTCCTTTTGCTAAATCTTCATATAGTTTAATTACATCTCCTCCATATAATTCTTTTGCTTTTTAAGTTATACATTCACTTGTCACTCCTTTCATTCTTACATGATAATCATAACAAATCTCATCGTCTTTATTCTATACACACAATTTAACACAATATACTTTTTTAGAAATATAGATACCGTCTTCACCATATAACACTTTACCTAAATTAGATGAAAAATCTGAATGAAATTAACCCATCTTTTTTCCAATAAGTTCTCTATTATATTTTTCTTTAAAATTCTCACCTAATTTTTCTAAATCATCATTTTATATTTACATCGAGTCTGTGTCCTAATAATATATAGGTATTTTTAAATCTTCCGCTAAAGTCATTACTTCATTCATAATACGCTTACTCATTGATAATATTTAAATTCCAATATGTTAATAACCTGTTTACTCACAACATTCTTTCTCTAATTTTACACAAAATTTATCTCCATATTATTAAAAACTATTTATCTAATCATATTTCATATACAATTTATCTAATTACGTCTCATCATATATCTATACAGTCTCATTTCTATCTCCTTCTATTGTCTTTCCATATGACGAATTCATCATTAATTTATATACTGCTTACAAAGGGTTACCTTACTTTTTACATTTGATACGTTCTTCAAACATAAATTTAATAACTTTTTATATAGTATAATCTCTTTCTTTAGCATAAACTCCGCTGATAATTTCATAGTTATAATTTTATCTTAAAACTAATTCTTATAAACCAATAGTGTCAACAAAATATCTATTCTCTTCTTCATTAATATCATTTGTAAACTATCTGACTCCTTCAATTTTCTAACTCAATAATGGAAAACCTCTTTCTATAAAATCATCTCCTTTAAATAACTTAACTTCTAAATATAAAGTATTTTGATCAGGTGATGTTTACTTTTCAGTAATCTAAAATAAGTTTTCTTTAACATTGTAATGTTATATAAGTTCTGATGTTAAAGTATATAACTTTCCCGCTGGATAATATGTTCTAAACATTGCACTTGGATATAAACTTACTGCGTCAAAATCTTACATCTTTATTTATTTCATTATTTGTTTTTAATTTTCTAATGTCATACATCTTCCTCCTATCACAAACTATTATAAGAACTATCTCAATAAACCTGTTACTTAATAACAATTATCAAAACATTTTTCTTTTATCTAATATGCTAAAGACAATGATGAAATAGATATATAACTATATAAGTCCATCTTTTAATTTTACTATAACAATTCTGCAAATTTCTAAACACATTTCTATAGTACTCTCACATCTTACTAACAATAAAACAATGCATACTTTTACATATCAAAACAATTATCATCTATCATGCAATCACTTTTCTATAATGCCTCTATAAACTCTTATTTAGTACTATTATTTATATATTTAGACGCCTCATCAATATTTCCTATATTATTCAAATATCTTGATTTTGTATAATAGTTATAACAAAAGACTTCTTTTTATATCTATTGCTATTCGATCTCACTCAATAACATTTCTGGTAATTTACTTAATTTCTCTGATATCATTATATACGAGTCTCTAAACACAATTCTAACTTTTGCGCCTTATCTATTCGTTAAAGTTATACTGAATTACATCATCTTTCCATTATTTTAAATAACATCATCTATTTAATACTTTTCTTTGATTATAAATTAACAATCATATGATAAATTATGCCAATAAACTAATACATTATTTTATGCTTTACCGCCTTTTACTTTCTTATATTCTTCATTTTCATATATTTTATAAATATATCTCATTAGACCATTCACATCTTTTGACTCTTAATAGTTATCTCCATCTGCCCAAATACATAAATAACACTCATGATTTATAAACTTTCCATCGTCATCAATAGTAAATGCTTCAGTGTCTGCAAATAATATTTTATCAAAACTATGACATTTTGGTATATCATCGCTATTTGGATGTTATTAATGATCAATAGATTGAAATGATAATTTACAATAGTCCTCAGCATTATCTGGCGCACTAATTAATTATTTACTATTTTATTTATAGTTAAATTCATTATAATCTTTTATTTCTTCAAACATATTTAACTTATACATAAGTTTTATAACTGATAAACTATCATTCAAATTCTTACTTTATCGAATACAATTTCCTCTAATTTAACATATATTCATATTATTTAAAAACTTTTAATTATTTTTGTATTCTTCATAATTATTCAGCCAAAAGTTACTTATCTATAAATTTGTGTCATATATAAAATAGTGATCTTAAAATAAACTTATATGTACAGTTTCTTTTTATTGTTGTCTTGGGTCATCTATGTCACCTTTTATAATCATACTTTTTGATTACTCATTTTCATAATAATGTATTACTAATGGGCCTATATGTTTAATATTCTTAATTTAAGATAATGAAAATAATTATAAATTTTATGGTATTTATGATAATATCGCTTATATTTCTTGTTCATTATACAAACCTGACATCTATAAAGCATATATAAAACACTATTATGTTCTTGATAATTCTAAATGCCATTCTAAATTATTTCCAATCTAATATCTTGTCAAATCAATTTAAGGTATTTTGTTTATAAAATTAAAATAGGCGCCTTTGTTCTTTTTATTCGTTTTCTTTTTTGGTTCAATTTTACCTTCTAAAACTAATTATTTATTCTATCCTTTCTCTAAATTAAGATATTCTTCTCTTTTCATCTTCATATTTTTATCTAATTCGTCAATTTATTTATCTTTCTATTATAATATATTTTAATTCTTCACATCAATTTAACTTAATATCTCTATTTTATATGCGTGTAATATTTAATACTCTAACATCATATCACTTCCTTAATGTTCTAACTCATTTTAAATTCCTTTAAATATTGCTCTATTTATGTTTTAAATAAGTCTGTCTTTTATAGTATAAATTTATATTTTTGTGTCACCATCTTAGTCTTTAAAGTAAACTCTTATAATCATTCCTTTATAATATTTCAAAATAGATGGTAAATGATATTAAACTAATGCTTAATTCTATGGTCCATCAAATTTAATAACACCATTTTTATTTTTCTATTTCTATTACAAAATATCTAAAACTTATAAATCATCAAACTATGATACCTGTTCTTTTAATTCTAATATTTACATTGCTATCTATTATTTTTCTTTATACTCTAATTTCTTAATCTCATCAAAATCAGGCATAAGATTTTATAGTTCCTAATTTATAATTTGCTATTTGGTTCTTTCACTTACATTCTATAATGTTTCGTTATCAAACTATGGTGATATACGTTACATCTCTTCTATGATGACTAACTTATTGATACGTTTAATTATTTCATTTTAAGACCTTTCATCAAAATCATATTTATTTAATAATTATCTTAACTCTTATAAAGTCATATTGGAAATATTTATAGATTCCATTCTAATTTTATTAATGGTAAAAAAAATTAAATTAAGTTATCATAAAAGGTTTAGTTTCAAATCTAAATATTATTATAAAGACACATCTGGTTATATATCATTATACTCTTTTATAAATTTCTATAATTTGATTTAATACTTTATATCGTGAATAAGTTCTTCAATTGTATATGATACAGGTTGTTCTTAAAATGTTGAATTAAATAAATACTCTAAACGCTTATTGTCATCAGGCGTTTTTTCCATATAATGTTTATAGAATGATAAATTATCTCTATACTCTATGATATTGATATAGTTTCTAAAATATTTTTCTTTATAATCTTATTGACCTATCGCATGTAATTTCATATGTTTTTAATGACTTGTATTAAAATCATCAGGTCTTACTTCGAATAAGTTTTCAATATTATTATCAAACTAATTAAAATTTTTATGATGAATGATGACGTTTGACTATAGAATTTACTTATGTAATGATATACCATTTTTAGTTAAATGATAATCTTATTTTTAGATATCATTTATAAATAAAGGTTCTGCGTCTAATGATGATGTATAACATATTGGAATATTGAAATTAAATATTTGACTATTAACTATCTTGTATGATTCTGGATAACATTGATATATTTAAAAACTTTTCATGACTAAAAGTGGAATAAGTTTTTATGAAATAGAATGTAAATCTGGGTCTATCAATACTCGTATTTAATGATAATATTGACACATCTATAAAATTTATATGAATTTAGTTATTACATTTTAACTTTTTACGTTTTAGTCATGTTTAATGTCTTTAGTGTTCTTGATAAAGTCAAAACATTTGTTAATTATATCTGGGTTTTTATTATTTATATTTTTAATAAAATAATCATAAGTTATACTCGTTTTAGTTTATTAAATAGTATGATCTTCAATAAATTTCAAATACTATATTAATTTCTTTTTATTTATAGTTTCTTTATCATACGTTGATATCAATAACTTAAGTTCATAAATAGAAATATCAATAGGGTTAAATATATTTAATGTACTGCAAAACTTTTATGAATATGTTTTGTCTTTAGAAAAGTTATTGTATAAGTTCATGAACAATTTATTTTACATACGTTATAAAGTTATAATTTAATCATTTAGTTTAATTTCATATTTTGAACTTTTATAGTTTTTGATAATATTATTAAATTTAATCACTGTCTCTCTAAACTCACGTAATATTCTTTATCGGCTGATCTAATCGTTTACATTTTATAAAGAAATAAAAAATATAGTTATCAAATCATCAAAAAAATATTTATATTCTATTACAATCACTAACTCTCTTCTTCACTATTTTCCTTTTTAACTTATTTCTTCACTTTCTTTTACTTTGTTTCTGGTTTAATATCTATCTCATCAAAATCAAATGTTTTATCTAAAACTATAATATTAAACTCTTTCTAAATTCTAATTAAATCAAAATGTTTAACTTCTTCAGGTTTAACTCTGTATTACTTCGCTTGATAAAATTCATGTTGTTCTCCTGCTTTGCTTGTAAAGGATGATGACTCGTGATCTATATGAATTTTGATAATAGACTCATTTATCATTTAGTCTTAAATCTTCTTTACAGTATAAATATAGTTATTAGTTATTTCTAACTTCTGAACAACTTTATTATTTTGTACTAATACTATTAATAAGACTTTCATATTTAATGACTTTGGGTCAAATTTATTATTTTTGTTTACTCTCTTGTTCTTTGCGTCTAAATAAATAACGGCTTCTTCAAATTAGATGTCTGTATTTTCTTCGCAATATTCTATAACGCTTTATGGTTTTAAGTAATTCATGTTTTGCTTTGTTACTATAAAATAAAAAAATGTTATCATTTATACTTCTATTGTTAAAGATATCTCAATCTATCATAAATCTTTTTGTCTTATTTTTTATGTTCTTCGCTCTTATCACCTTTCAAAATTTCTTTAAAATCTTCATACTTTTATTTCATATCTTGTGCTTGTTATTGATTTTTTACTAATTTCATCTCATCTGTCATCTTTTCAATTATAAAATCTCTGACTTGTTAAGATTATTCTTATATATTATATGCGTTCTTTAATTATTAAATTGTCATAAGTGGTAATTATTAATCAAATGGTTAATCATACATTTATTAAACTTATGCTTAATCTAAATGTATATCTGGGTATTCTTGTTTAATATATTATACTATTTCTGGTTCTTGTTGTTCTTCTATTTATTAAAGTTCTTCTATTTTTTCATGATTCGGGTTTTATTCTTAATATTCTTCGTTACTTTCATATCTAACTACTGCGTCAAATATTTCTTATGTTAACTTATGACGCTATTAATCATTCAAATTTTATTACATATAATCTGTGTTTTCTAACATTAATTACTCTACTACATCATATTATTCTTTTGTTTAAACTTGACGTAATAAATATTCTAACCTTTCTAAATAACCTATCCATACTTATTGATAATGATATTCTAATTCTTTTTGTTACTCTTCATTCTATTGTTATTAATATAAATATTCTTCTATTTATTTAGTCTAATTCTCGTTTTTAATTATAGGTATATCAACTTTGTTGGTGTCAAAAGTCCATGATTGATCTTGTGACTAAATAGTTTCATTTGGGTCAACTTTAACAACTGGCGGATGTTCGGTTTGTTACTAAAGTTATGGTTCTTGTTATTGACGTTATGATTATAGTTATTAATTCATAACTTCATTCGGGTCAACTTTAACAATTGGTGGATGAACACTATCATTAAGTTCGTTTAAAGTTATAGGTTCTTACACTGATGGTTTGTCACTTAAATTTATCTACTCGTTTGGTTCATGTTTTACTACTTTAGGAAATTAACCTTCTGCTATATCACTTAAGTCCTATACAGACATCTTTACATCATTCTTATTCACGCTTAATAACATCTTCAAACGTGACTCTTATAATTCTTCTATTTCATCATCTAACATTTAGACTCCTAATAAAAACTATTGTGCTTTTAACTATTTCTTTTTGTACATTTTACCTAATTTTGCTTTCTAACCCTTCTTTTATTCTAAAAGATCGTAATTATAGTTGATATTCTTTTTGTATTCGTTATCATTTGGGATTTGGATACTTGTCGTTCTCCATAAATCTTCTTGTTTCTATAAATCACTTTATTATTAAAATTAAATATTTTGTGCTTGTTGCTATGCTTGCTATTCTTGTTCAATATATTATTATTGAACTGATGCTTAACGTTATTATTCTAATTATTTTTTATACTCAAATTCCTATTCTTTAAGTATACGCGCTTCTTCTTGCTACTACATTCGCATTAATACTTTCTTACTTTTGTTGATATACAGTTCTAAAGTATATTCGTCTCCATTCAGTTACAAATCTTGATACATTTCATCTTGAAATTAAATTCTAAAACCTTTAATAAGTTAATTAACTTGAAATGTGACAATGATGTCTGACGTTACTTAAGTTATTGTTCCTGCATTCCATGTTCTAAATTATTTCAAAAGTAAATAACGTTTCTAACCTTGATCAATTAGTGTATAGTCTTAAATATCATAACAGTTGATGCAAATATACTTGTAAATATACGGGTATAAAATATTTGTTGCGGTTATAAAACCTTATTCATCACGTTCATAAATAGTTCCTTTAACTAAACCAAATGCTTTGCAAAAATAATGGTCATCTGATTTAAATGCTTTGAAATTTGTCGCTTTAAATTTTAGTTTGTTGTTGTTTATAAAGTAATCATTATCTACTTCATATTTATAATTGTTGTCTGATAAGTTTTAGATAATTGATAATAATTAGGTTTCGTCATCTATTTTTCTTTTGAACGGTAATAGAACATCAATCCAATCATTTTGTTCATTCAAAATACTATATCTATTATTGTTGATTGTGTATTGTGGCGCCGTGAACGTTAACTTGATATTTGCCTCTATTTCATCAATCTCATATTCGCATAAAAGTTGTTGATCTTGTTTTGAAAATGTAAGTAATTGGTCAGTGTCTTTACCTTGTGTACTCATAATTAATGTCATTTATTGTCTAAATAAAAATTTATTATAGATGATACTAAATTGTTGAAAATATAAAAATATTGCTTAAACTATAAAAATATTGCTTTAACTATAAAAATATTGCTTAAACTATTTTACTAAAATTGATAAAATAAACTATTAATTAATGTGATAAATACTTATGATGGTTGTAGTCTAGTTGGTAAGACACATGATTATAACCGAAACAATCCAAGTTCAATTCCAGGATTGCAAAAATAAAGAGTATTGGTATGATTAAAGGATATTACATAGACCCCACATGGAGCAAGGCACAAAAAATAGTACACAGCGGTGGTGTATTAGCCAGAGGACGTGTGAACAAGTGATGTAAGAAAGTATAATCATATAGGCCCTACACCGCAGGACCGAAATGAAAGTGAAGTGATTTACGTTCAAAATATATATTAGAAGATGTTATAGATTTTACTTTTCAACTTTTATTTTTATTATAGAAGATTTTATTTATTTCAAATAACTATTTCAAAACATGTTGTTATATAAGATGTATTTTTTATTATTATACCAACCAAGAACGCATTTTAAAACGTCAATATTTTATAACTATATCAAAACGTCAATAATAAAACGTCAATATTTTTAAATATTTATTGCATACTTTTTTTTAAATATAAGTAACCCATGATGTGTATTGGGCCAGCGGAAACTTTTGGAAGCCTGCGTGTATAAGTTTATGTAAATATAACATACCAATCAAGTTAGGTTAGATATGGTGATAATTTCAGTATAATTTTGCATTGTTTTCAAGCAGTTGAAAATATGCATAAGATGTGATTTTTGTAACCATATTTTGCCAACTTGGTTGGTATGGTAATAAAAAATACATCTTATATAACAACAAGTCTCTCAAAGAGAAGATCGCCAAATTGTAAAGAGAATTGTAAAGTTAATTTGATACAGCGGCGGCAGTGATGCGTAAATTCAAAGAAACCAAAAAGAAGCATGACGACAAGAAGATCACTTAAAAGACAAGCAATGCCGAAGCCCAGCCTGAAAACGAGAAGAAAAAGACCAAAGTAAGTTAGAAAGCTGAATCTACGAAGAATATCGAAGAAAAGGCGCCTGACAAAACGAAGCCTAAGGACGCTCAGAAGCAGAAAGAGGAAAAGCCCCCAGTCTAAAAGTCACAAGATCAAAAGACCACTAAAAAGCCCCAACCTAGCGCAAAGTCTCCTCAAAAGGAAACTTAGAAAAAGAAAGAGGATAAATAACCTGTCTTAGAAAAGCCTGTCAAATCATAGCCAAAAGATGGTCCAAATGAATAAAAAACGATAGCTGACGCAAAATAGGAAACCAAGCCATTCTTAACGAAAGCCTAGAAGAAGATGCTCCAAATGGAATATCAGAAATAGTTTATCTAAAAATAGAGAGCTAGGGAAGATACCAACACGTCTAAACCCTAGGAAATAGTTAATCTACCACCGGCAATATACTCCGAAATTAGGGATTTGTAAAAACAAATAAACTAAGAAGGACCCCAGGTACCTAATCAAGTTGATGAAACGATGCATCAAAGGCAACCACCACCAAGCAATGCCAATACAACGGAACAACCTCTCGTGCAAGCCAAAGGAAATAACGAGCAAAAAGAAACTGAGAAGCAAGAAACAGTTTCTAAAAAGTAAGTTAGCGAATCAGGTGAAACTGGTCCGCTAACGACTCAGTGAGGGCCCTGCTGGGTCTTTACTGAGTGGGCATAAATGACGGGTTGAGCCCGTTTGAAAGTGGAAACACTGGTGTGCGAGAGCCAATGTTTTGCTTTCGAAAGTCTCAATGAAGTCTGTTTGTGCCGTCTCGAGGAAGTGAAATGAATATATCGGCTCACTATTATTTATTATTAATAATAAAAATATAACTTATATTATTTGATAACTCCTTTTTGTGGGTATTTGTGATTAAATAACTGCTTAAAATATGAAAATAATTAAATAAGAATCATAATTATTGTTGAGAATCTAAAATGGAAGTGGTAATTATATAAATATTATTGAATTTTAAATATAAGAATAGATTATGAAAGTAATGTATAAATAGTATGTATTAGTGGATTAGAAATTTTAAAATATTGAATTGTTAAAATATAGAATTTAGTAATCTTAAATAATAAATAATCTTAGCATTTAAATTAAAAATCTTGTTATTCGTGTTATCGCGAGTTAGTGTTATAAATCATTAGTTAGTGTTCTAAATTGTTTTTTGTAGTGCGTTAGTAGAAATAATGTACAAAATGTTGAATAAAATTTGAAATAACAAATACAAGTTTAAGCATTAGTTTATTAGTTTAGTATTTTATCAAGCGATTATTATTTAATAAACCACCATCTTAATTACAGTTTCAGTTTAAACCACTCACTTCAAATAATGACAACTACTGCTTGTGATACCGAACAATGTTAAACAACCAAAAAGGCTTCGTAAAGCGAACATAAATACGACAAATACTTTATGACGAATTTAGTAGCGCTTGCCGTCACACTTGCGATCGATGTTCCAGTAATAATTTATTCCAGCGTGATGTGCGCTTTATAGGGGATGTTCATCCTCAACGGGATTCTCGGGGCAGTATCTTTTTTGTGCACAATCATTTTGTGTCTCGTTGAAATATGCTAAAGAAAGTCGCTTAAGACCTCGAAACTGCTCTTGGTCTCCACTATTATCTAAGTAACGCTGCTACTTTTTAGCATCGCGGTTGGAATCAACACCATCGTGTTCTACAGCAGTAAGCTATCTTACGGCCCATTGGCCTTCATCCACGAAGACAAAACAAGAATACATTGGGGATCGAACAGCAAATCAAATACTGTATTAAATTCAGTGAATCTTGATTACTCAGAGGAGACTGTTTCCCGCTACCACAGCGTTGTGGTGGACAACAACCAAGAGTTTTCCTATCAAATTATGGGCAAGAGCAAGAAGTACGACTACAGCTTACCACCTGCTATTAACAAGTTCGTGGTTCTTACCGACATCCACTCGAACAACAGGTATCTCTCGAACATGGCTGCAGATTACGACTTTTGCGTACTGTGCGGCGACTACTCAAATTCTGGGAAATATGGATAGTTTTAACAGTCTTTTGTTGGCATGCCGTAAAGACCTATTTTGGCAGTTGTTGGAAACCATGACTTCCGTGGCGACTACCATCAGTTCCTTCAGCGTCCAGTGAACTTCTACCAAAAGGTGAGAGATCTGGGTTTCTTCTACCTCTGGGTCCAAGAAGGGGACGACGCAGCCGCGTTCCAGTTTTTGAACGATAACGCCCATCTAGCAACTAATGATAAACACGTTTTCATCGTCGTTCACCACCCAATTTACTCAACTGGAGAGTTCGGAGCTGATATACAGATATCACAATAAATGGAGCAGTTTATCGACTCTCACCCACAGTTAAAGTTTAGGGCCGTTTTTTCTGGTCACGATCATTAATTTTCCGCCTTCAAGAGAAACGAACAATATTTCTTTGTCACTGGAGCAGGTGGTGGTAGAATCGATAAAATGACGAGCAAAAGCTATGCGGGGGAGAGACAGTGGCCAAAAAGGGAGCTTCATGGTCCTCTCGCCGTTTTAAATGATGAGTGCTACGGGTATGAACACCACATCGACAGCTGGATGCAGTTCACCAGAACTGAAGTTAACTTCTACACGGACAAAATAGTCTATTAAGTTCGCAATTTGAAGAACAATAATATCTTGGCTTCGTACGAGTAATAATTTTGATGTGATATCACTATATTAAATATATGCATAATTCATAGTTTAAACCTTCCTACCTTCTTTTAAAAGATAATTTTTAGGATTAAGTCAGGATTAAGTTAAACCATTTGAATAAAAATAATTTGGTTAAGAATGGTGTTTATACTAACTATTGATTAATATATTTATTGATGCGATAAAAGTATAGTATTTATACATCTAATATATTGTAAATTTAATTTTAGCATCATATACTTTTACTAAAAAAGTTATCAACAAAAAGATCTCCAAAACAAACTCCATTAGCCCGAAAGAGCTAACGGAGAGTCTGTGAGGAGGTGTGACGTGTGATAACGCCACGCGAGATATTTGGTAAGAGAGGAATGTTGTTGGTTTCTTAGGGATCATTGGTTTAGAAAGGAAAGGAAATGTGATGATCAGAGAAAAAGGGTGACCAGTATAGACGTAATTTACGGTGTGATGTCTTCTTCTTTATTGATGCGATAAAATATTCATATGATTTAAATTCGGTTGATACTTTTGTTGATCTGATTACATAAATTACTAATATTGTATATAATGTGATAATATAATGTGGTAAAAATTATTAAATGTTACAAAATTTATAAACACTCGTTATTTTTCAGGCAATGCTAAATATTCCTGTAATAAATGTATTTTCCCACTACATTTCAATGAAGAAGTTTTTATAGGATGAGTTTATCGCGATAGCCTATCCCACTCTACTTTCAATAAGATATGAATATATAGGCTCAGATTCAAAAATAAACATAGCTAATATTTTGCATATGATGTCACAGTTAATCTTAAAAAACCCGTCGGGTTAATTTGGGTTTTTTTTTGTTTTCTATAGTTCTAAAAATTTATATATTATTATATTATATAGTAAGTCGACAATTCAGTTTTTTCAATTTCAGACCCCACTTCATAAACAGAAAATGAGAAATATAAGGCTTGAAGCTTAAAATATTTCATAACCTTATCTTGCTTCTAATAGGCAGAATTAATACAGATTACTTATTATAGGATCTGAATACTATTACACCGCACCTGTATCTATATTAATTTAGTCAAATTCTAATATTTAATGTAGAAAACAATTTATAGACAAGTTAATAATAAAATATGTAACTATATACAATTAATATTGTGATAATCTGCTTTCAAAATTTTATTATTTACTACAGTAGGTAAAGTTAAATATCTTCGATTTTGTTCTCAATATAAGTTAGCTGGTACCGGCGATTAAACATTATAAATACTTTAAAGAAACTACGGTAAATATACTGTAATAAACCAAAGTTAACTGCAACAAAGAAAATGATTGTAACAATTACGAATATGGTAAAGAAAAAACAACTAGTAAAACTATTAAAATGTATCATTGTGTTAACCATAAGGTATTCATAGAAATGTGTTATAATTGAAGCATGCAGTTTTAGATGTGCGTTGAAATAGTTAGTGTGATTTGTATTTTTAACTTGTTGATAAGTAAAATACAACCTATTAAAATTAATATTATACTATTATACTCTTTCATATCTAGTATTTACAAAATTATAATAAGTTCACTTCATAATTTGTTTTGACTTATAACTTCAGTTTACCAAAATATTATGTATGATGAAATAAGCTTCTACAAAAAATTGGTGTCAGAACTTGGTCATAAGTTACGTTGCCCCATTTTCATACTGAATGGAAATAGTTTAATTTTTTCGAATTTATGAGACTGTGAATCTCAACAAAAATACAACAAATTAAATAATATAGATTAAATTTGTGATAATAAATAAGTTACTATTGATTTGCCTACATTAAGCCGACTGAAAACTTGTTTGTGTAAATCATAAAATATTTAGTGAATTACACAAATACTCCAGTTCATAAACTATTAAGTAATAATCAATATATTTATATACTATCTTGAAATAATAATCCATTAACTTTTAATTATCTTCTTCATGATCAAAAATATTTATTGTAATTAATATTGAATTTTGCAGCAATAGACGTAAGTGATATTAACTATAGTAATATTAATACGCATTGATGTTTTATGTATTATATTATGATAAAAATGCTTGTAGTATTCTAGTTGTACATAATATGAGTGTTCTTAATTTTGACTCTGGATTTGATGGATATGGAGTGAAATTAAAAAGTGAACTATATACAACCTCTCACTAATACATATATCATATTTGTTTGGCTCTATATTCTATTTAAATTTTTCGAAAAACCTCTGTGGGTTTTAAGATTAACAAGCGAAGAATTTAATTATTTTATATTTTCATTAACTTAAATAACACATTTTAGTGTTTAAAACCTAGCAAAGTATATATAATAATTGAAGTATCTGCATTATAGTACTAAGAATTTAACATAAACAAAATTGAATACATATTTCTGTTCATCTTTTTAGAACTTCGCATCATTTCCCGCCAAGCAGAAACAGACCACTACAAAGGTGATTAAGACTTAAGCCCTCATCAAAGCAGCTATGGTATAGGTGTGCAGAAACTACGGAAATGTTCTTTCTTCAGAAATATCCAACAAAGAACTGTGTATTATGGTGAACAAAACTGTCGAGACAGACTCCACACATAAGTTCTGGAACAGGGTTTAAAATCTTGTGCCCTCTAAAACTAAGAAGTAGTTATATGATTTCTATCATACAAGTTTTCAGAAAGCGTTGTTTGACTAGAAAATATCCAGAGAAGATAAGAAAATATTCGAGTCTATGAATAGACAACATCCGGATATAAAACCTGCCGTTTTAGCAGATATTTTCTTATTTAACTCGAAAAAATATATTCTTAAACAATGTAATTTGTGAATTTAAGAAGAATGCAATTAGAGTGAATTGTTCAAATATTTGAAACATTATTACAATATTTTTAGAATTATAATTATTGTAATATTAACATTACATGACTCACTCAACAGCAACAATCCAACAATACATCTAAACGCAATATATAAATATATACTAGTTATTTTACCATAGTCAAGTAAAAATAATATATACTTTAATAATTCTTGTGGTTAGTGAATTTCCAGTTAATTAAAATGGTTTTCATCTTTTTTCCAATCTAAGTGATTCTGCTTCCTCATTTATGTAACAGTTTTAATGTATTTACTATGTGTGATTTAATATCTTTTTAATATCAAGTAACTATTTTACTTTATCTTATGGTATGCAATGTAAACAAAAAATGTAAAGATAATAATTATATAAATATACATATTTCTAAAATAAGTAAAAATAATATATATTTTAATAATTCTTGTGGTTGATAATATTCCAGTTTATTAAAATGTTAGATATAAATTTTCAGATATTATACTTTAACTAAAAAATTGTAAAATTAATGAAAACTTGAAACAAATATTGAAACTATTTATGATTTATTTACTCAAATTTGTAAAATCACAATAAATTCTGCAAAACAAAATCTATAATACTTAAAGAACATGGCAATAATTTTCGTTTCAACGGAAGGAAAATAGCACACTATTATAATATATTGGTTCAGAATGGAAGCAAAAACACAAAGAACAAAGTAAATGATTTTTTGACGATTATTTTTCATAAATTGTTTACGTTAAAGATATATCGATTAAGACAGTAATCAAAACTGATTTTCACCTTACAACATTCTGGTTCAGTTCCACATCGCAAACCACCGCGTATCCTTTGTACTGTTTCATCGCTGGTTCCGTCCAGCCTCCGAATTCTCCGAAGTCTTCAAAATCAGCGCGTTCGTTGTAGTTCGAGTACCAGAGTTTGAACTGGGAAATTGAGAACGTCTTTCCAAACAGGGTTCTCCAGGAAGAATAATCCGAGAAAATTCCAATTTATGAGGGGATAATGTATAATAGCAGTTCGTCGATGAGCTCGGAGATGAACTTCTGATTTTCTTGCTGTGTTGAGAAGTAAGAGTGGGTGGTCTCGGCATCGAGCCAGATAGTGGTGTTGGTGGAAATCGCGTTCGCTGCTATTAATCTTTTCATCGTTTGTTGAATCTGCTCTTTCGGGCTCTTGTCGGACGCTGGCATAATGTAGTAGTCTACACGGAAATATTGGAGCTTGGACGCCGCTTTGAAGTTCGCGATCACATTTATGTCGAAAGCAGCTCCGTTTTAGGCCGGAAAGACAACGTGGCTGTAGTTAAACTCAGAATCCTGTAAACATCTCAGGGTCTGCTCAGTAACACGACCCGTGTTTTCCATCACATCGAAGCTAAGGCTTTGCATCAGCAAACCAGTAAATGCTATCATTGTGATGTGGATATCAATTTATAAATTATTTGAATTATTTCCAAATCGCATCATTTAGTTTGTCATTAAAGTTAATAAATTGGATAAATGTATGTATATTTAAAATAGATTGAAAAAATAGAAGCTTTGATAAATTATATATTGCGTATATTCTTTATGTATGATTGATTAAATTTGACATCAAGCAAAATTCAACCCGTCTTTTGTAACAACATGACTCACTCAACAGCAACAATCCAACAATACGTCTAAACGCAAAATATAAATATATACTAGTAACTACTACCGCAATAAATATATATTATGTATTTCACTATATCTATTCTCCAATATACAATTCCAGACTCAAAATATGTTATGTTATCAAGAGATAAAATAAATGAAGTTCCAAAATCTTCATTTCAATTCCTTTCAAAACCGTCTTATTAATAGCTGGTCTTGGTTTTAAAATAATAATGAGCAAATCTCTTCACTTCAGTTCGCCTCCGTTTTCCCATTCACAGCCGTTTCTGGAACCAGGCGCGAACCGCCTCTTCGAACTGCCCCGTTTCCCTGAACTGCCTCAGCTTGCACTGGTCGTTCAGAAGCGCCTCCACTTTCTGGTTCTGCTCGAACTGGGAGTAGACGCAGAGCTGGTTCCCCACCAGTTCCGCGTTCCACTTGTTCTCGAGGGCGTCTAGGAGCACTTCCTGTAGGACCTCTTCGGGACCCTCTACCACCACGCGCCCGACCTGCTCCGCGACTTCGTACTCCTGCTCTCCGTTGGAGATCGCTTCTGTTTCCAAGGCCGTGTGGCCCTCGGCGACGGCGCTCAGGATGTCCGAGAGGAACCAGACGTCGTCCAGCGCACAGTGGACCATGGTGCCGTCCACGCCGTTCTTGTTTTCCAGGGCGTCGTGGAAGGGGCAGTACTTGTACTTCCTGCTGTGGGAGTGGATGTTCTGGAAGTACACCTTCTGCTGGGCGATGCTCACCTTGCGCTTTCCGAGGAGGAAGCCGAAGTCAATAACTCTTTCAGTGATCTGGAAGAACTGGCCGAAGATCTTCTGTTCGAGCGAGGTGCCCTTGGACACGAGGGTCCTGGTCTTGTCCGCCGCGAACTCCTCGAAGCACTGGATGCGTATCTCGTTGCTCTGGAATTATTTTAGATCGTCGCTGCCTCCGAAGCTGAAGAGCTCGAAGGCCTTCTTGACTTCTTCGTAATCGCCCGCTTTGTTCAGCGCCTCGTATTGCTCCGTGCCGGGCGCGGGGATGCCGGTGAGCCGCTGGATGAACTTCATCTGCTGGCCCAGCTTGGTCTGCGGGTTTCCCATCTTCTCCAGATCCGAAGCGGTCGCGGCCAGCAGCGCGTGGAAGGCGGCGACGGGCTTTCCATTGTAGAAGCGGATCGCGCCGAACTCGGACGGAGAGGTGCAGGCCTTCGTGACGATGTAGGCCTCGAAGTCAACCACGACCACGTTCTCCGAGATCTCGACTTGCTGGGCTTCGCTCTCCACGTCGCTTTCGTGCTCTGACTCTTCGGTTTCGTTTTCCTCTTTGGAGCTGGCTTGTTTCTCTGGCTTGCTCTCCTTGTGCTTGTTCTGCTTTTCGGTCACTATTTCGGCCAGGTCCTGTAGGCTCTGCCACAGGCCAGCGTTGAAGTGCAGCTCGTTGTAGCAGCTTTCTGGCACGAAATCTGGGCATACACTTAATAAATCTAAACTACGAGCATAATTATAATGCTTGAAATGTGATTTCAATACAATAAACCGAATTAAGCAATCGACATACAAAAACCCTATATAACATTAACCTACTTTAGTTTTAGATAATTTAATATGTCCATGGGTTAAAGTTAGTCTTTCATTAAGTTAATTAAAAAGTGTATCAGCATTTTCTCGATCAACTTATATTATTACTCTAGGAGGAACTGCAAATCCGTCAATATTATGCTATTTATAGCTTTATGTTGATTATATTTTAAGATATTCTTCACAACTAAACTATAATTAATTAAAAATTTCTCTACTTATAAATGGAGGAGGTCTAATCATTGGATGACGTGAAACGAATCTTTTAACATCACGAGGAATCATATACCACAATGTATTATAATTTACAAATTGTTGATTATAAAGAGCGGCTATACAAATTTCGTCATCGTCCATTTGTGTTTTAAAAATCAAAACTGATGTATCATATATTTATTACATTCTAGTCATTAGCTTCGTTCCTCTTTCAATATTAATTCTATAAATTAATTTAGGACTAATTTCTTTTGGTAAAGGTTTTGACTTCTACTCTTACTCCAGATTATATTTTATTTGTTCCCAATCGCTCCGTGCAAATAGTAATTATTTAAATATCGTTATTGGTATACTGTTAGGCGACTATTACATTGGTTCTTTACTAACAAATCTTACAGCATTTTCTGGAATAATACCTCTTCTAAGTTTGTGTGAGATACTAGGTTATGAATCATGAACTAAAAACGCTGAGTATAGTTCAATAGATTTTGTATTTACATTTTTGTGCTCATATTCCTTACAGTAAGTTAACTGTTCTTCTTGTGAAGCAAAATGGATAATAACAGTAGGTCCTACATTTAACCTTAATAATTAAATATATTATTTGTTGGCTAAATTCACTTATTCAAACTGTTAGTCGTTAAATTAAACATTATCAAGTTGCTATTATGTTAAAATATTTAATGGGGCTTTAAGTATGGGACTTCTATTAGAAACTACTTTAATACTTTTGGGACAAAGTGATTTGATATATTTATAATCTATAAAATCAAACTAACAATATACGATCATTATCCACATTTGTTATTAGTTTATATTAATTACAATCATATCGTTGTATAATTACCTTAGTTAATTAGAAAAATCTTAAAGCGTTTATTTTTCACTTGAGTTGGCAATAATAACAGGACCAAACGTCATTGAGAAGTGGTGTTTGTATAAAGTTTGAATGATATAATTATAAATTAAATGGAAAATACGACACTGTTTCCCCTCTATATAGGTTCATAAACGCATAAAACCGAAGTTGACTCAATAATATAATAACCTATAAAAATTAGCATAAATAAGAATATTAACTCACTTAAATATGCTTTTATTATGCTATATATTAATTTAATTTGATAATTAATTAAAAATATTTAATCCACTCCTTTGATGGACATTAATTCAGCAACAGACTTACTGAAAATAGCTCTTTAAGAAAAAGTTAAAGTTTATATAACAGATGGAAGTGAGATAATAGGTTGGTTGATAGCTTATGACGAATAATAAAATCTAGTTTTAAAGAATGCAACCACAAAATATCTTGGCATTGAAAAACACTTCCAAACATTATTTATTAGAGCCAACAACCTCAAGTTTTTAAGTAAGCTGGACCTATCGAAAGAAATGTGATATCAATCTTATTATATATTTTATTAACATTTACTTGAATAAAGTGATCCATCTATATCTCGCTATAATTGATTTAATTGAATAATGATTTCTCACCATTAGACACCATTAACATGTTATTATAGTTAGATAGAGTTACAAATTTGCAAAATATGATGCTTCGAAACAGTTATTATTAATTTAGGTATTATATGTAGCCATATTAATATCTATTAGTATCTATATTGGTTGAGTTAAAAGTGAGCTAAAATGATATTTCGAATGATGTGTAAGATGAAATCAATTAATTATTACTATGTATTATGAAGGTAACTAAAAAGTTGAATGTCCCATAAAATCAATTATAAATGATTGATTATTATTACGATTGATTAAATTTAAGAATATAAAGTGATTATTAAGTAAATAACAGATTAATTTTACTATAAACCACATCAATGATATGTAAATGCTAAAACAAGCCGTATAGTTATTTTATCGCAACGGTATTTGAACAGTGCATTGGAACTGAGTTGTAGTGGACATCATTTATTTTTGGTTGGATTTCTATTTGTGCGTGGTTAGTTGCGTATTTTCCGTAAATTCGCACGACTTTGCTTTTAAGGAAGTCTGAGGCCATTTCAACTTTGTTTTTGTTTTCCTGGGTTAGTGGGGATGTGTGTAATTTGTTCTCAGTGTTTTTGATTCCGACTCTGTTCACGCAGCGTTTTCTGGCCGTTTTCTTCATTTTCGTTGATGTCGTTCTGATATCAGAGCACTTGTATTTCACTAAAACGAAGAAAAAATATAAATCGTTAAATTTGAAAATGAGCTGCTTGGAGCTAACCATATATTTAATTGTGATTATATTTCTATTCAACGATTTGTTCATTTACGGAGCCGTTGGTCACGTTCAGCTCGTTTCATTTGAAGACAAGTACAGTTTTTGTAAGATTTAGAGTGAGGGAACAAAAACACAAAAATATATTGGAACAATATTCGCTTATATTGCTTCAGTTTTTTACGTGGGGTCGAAACCGGCTCAGATATACAAGACAAAGCAGCGGAAAAGCGTTGAGGGGGTGAGCTTTGCCAATATCCTCTCAACGTGCATTGGAAATGTGAGCCAGGCGGTGAGTGTAATCATCGAGGACCCGAATAACCTGCTCGAGAAAATGCCCTTCATTATTTCGTTTTTGATTCCAGCGTTCTTGGATGTGGTGAGTCTTGGCTAGTTTAAAACATATGGTAATAAGAAAAGAACACTCAGAGTTAAGGACTTTAATTTAGAAAGTATTCATACAGTTGAAATGAATGATTTACGCTCCGAAAATACAGTAAATACAGATGCAAGCATTATGAGATGAGATTAAACTTATTACTGTTATACTGACTAACTTATTAGTATTATTTGCCATTTGATATTTGCGTGTTCGTTACCAAGAATTCACAAATTCTTTATGTCATTTAAAATATATTAATATTGCTAATTATTCGCAATATATTTCATCTGAATTATTCTTTACTTGTAAATTCCAAGTAAATTCCAGTAAAGAGTCTTCATTTACCATTTATTTAAACACTAAAATTTAAATAAATCATTTTCACAATATTTATTCATTAATATTTATTCATTACCCACTCCATACAAAATGAATTCATTCGGTCCTGTTGTCCTCGTTTCCTCACCTAACGAAGACTCCATCAAATAATTTTAAAGTAAATTAGTTTACTTCTATGATGATTTGATCACAATAAGAACTACTAGTGAAAATAACACATTCTCGCTGTCAATGTTCTGCGCCTTAGATTTCATTGATTACAAATATCTCAGATAGCTCATGCCAAAAGATTTTAAGTGTGCCATGAGTAAGGGAATGATCCTTAGAAACCCGAATTTCATGAACTTAGAGGTGTACTCCAGATTAATGATCGATACAGAAGAATACGAAGCTGTCCTTAACAAAAGTGACGAGTTCAGAACACTAATTAGATAACACGTTTGCCCGTGCATGATAATAACTTTTACTTAAGTTGAAGTGCAGCAAACGTACCTGAAGAACTGCAAGTACGAAAACGTCTTCCAGAAGTCAATTGAAAGCCCACTAATCGCATGCGCGTTCATTTACAACTCAGATCTGGACAAACTGCCCAGGCTCAGATTCAGAAGATTCATCCCGGAATACTCCGAAAGATTCAGAACTGATTCTCCAATGACCCAACCACCAAACGGATTCCCAGTAACTGAATTCAAAAAACTTTTATTTTAAAAGGAACAGTTCGAAATCGTTCAAAAAGCTGCGAACGAAGCCAAAGCCAAAATTGAGAAGCCAAAATTCGCCAACCCAAAACTAATTATCATTATGGACTAAGAAACCGGAACGAAACTAGTTAATGAAATCAAATCTGTTTACTCGAATCAAGTCCTGATTAAAGACACTCTTGACCAGGAATAAATGATCATTGGCGCTATTTACAGCTCACAACACGTAAACTACAACTCACTGTGGTACATGATCCCAAAAGAAGCAAAAAGATTCGTTTCCAGAAATCCAATGAGCAAACCACCACAATTCATCTCATAAGAAGTATTCAGTAAATTGCAATTTACGTACGAATAATACGAAGAATTAGAACAATCCACAGAAATACCCACCGATAAATTGGTTGGCGATACCGTGCCACCAAAGATAATCGTTCAGGTTCCAAGAGAATCTGTTGATGACTTATAAATCAAACTAATGAGAAAATTCAAAGCTTCTCATGGTCACATACGCATTTCTAAGACCAAATTAGGTAGTTGCTTCATCGGAATACTATTTAAAGAACCTCTATTATCAATGTAATATGTTAAACCTAACATTAGTTAGTATAATTACGCGTATAATGCAGATTTTATTTCTATGTGCCCAGATTTCGTGCCAGAAAGCTGCTACGACGAGCTGCACTTCAACGCCGGCCTGTGGCAGAGCCTACAAGACCTGGCCGAAATAGTGACCGAAAAGCAGAACAAGCACAAGGAGAGCAAGCCAGAGAAACAAGCCAGCTCCAAAGAGGAAAACGAAACCGAAGAGTCCGAGCACGAAAGCGACGTGGAGAGCGAAGCCCAGCAAGTTGAGATCTCGGAGAACGTGGTCGTGGTCGACTTCGAGGCCTACATCGTCACGAAGGCCTGCACCTCTCCGTCCGAGTTCGGCGCGATCCGCTTCTACAATGGGAAGCCCGTGGCCGCCTTCCACGCGCTGCTGGCCGCGACCGCTTCGGATCTGGAGAAGATGGGAAACCCGCAGACCAAGCTGGGCCAGCAGATGAAGTTCATCCAGCGGCTCACCGGCATCCCCGCGCCCGGCACGGAGCAATACGAGGCGCTGAACAAAGCGGGCGATTACGAAGAAGTCAAGAAGGCCTTCGAGCTCTTCTGCTTCGGAGGCAGCGACGATCTAAAATAATTCCAGAGCAACGAGATACGCATCCAGTGCTTCGAGGAGTTCGCGGCGGACAAGACCAGGACCCTCGTGTCCAAGGGCACCTCGCTCGAACAGAAGATCTTCGGCCAGTTCTTCCAGATCACCGAGAGAGTTATTGACTTCGGCTTCCTCCTCGGAAAGCGCAAGGTGAGCATCGCCCAGCAGAAGGTGTACTTCCAGAACATCCACTCCCACAGCAGGAAGTACAAGTACTGCCCCTTCCACGACGCCCTGGAAAACAAGAACGGCGTGGACGGCACCATGGTCCACTGCGCGCTGGACGACGTCTGGTTCCTCTCGGACATCATGAGCGCCGTCGCCGAGGGCCACACTGCCTTGGAAACAGAAGCGATCTCCAACGGAGAGCAGGAGTACGAAGTCGCGGAGCAGGTCGGGCGCGTGGTGGTGGAGGGTCCCGAAGAGGTCCTCCAGGAAGTGCTCCTAGACGCCCTCGAGAACAAGTGGGACGCGGAACTGGTGGGGAACCAGCTCTGCGTCTACTCCCAGTTCGAGCAGAACCAGAAAGTGGAGGCGCTTCTGAACGACCAGTGCAAGCTGAGGGAGTTCAGGGAAACGGGACAGTTCGAAGAGGCGGTTCGCGCCTGGTTTCAGAAGCGGCTGTGAATGGGAAAACGGAAGCGAACTGAAGTGAAAGACATATTCTCTATTTATAGAATATTTATTAATATTACCTACTTAGGTTGATTTCACAACTTTATGGTTTATGTAATTCGTGCCTGGTTTTAGAAGCGGAAACAGTGAAGATTTTCTAGATAACCAGCTATTAGACGGTTTTTATTTTGCTTTTTGATGATATATAATTTAAGAATCAATAATTCATTAAAGAATATGATGGTTTCATTTTATGTCACTTTTGAATATATATTTTAAATTGTAAACAAGGATTAAAAGATATAGTAATGTTTAATTTTTTAATTATTAGAATAATTAAAGCTTTTAAATGACTAAAAAAGAGTTTTATAAATTTCTGTTTAATGTTATACTGAAAAGGAATCGTGTTAAATATGATATTCAAAATACAAGTTATGTTGAGTTAATTAGTATTAATTATTATATTAATACATTTATTATGAAGGCATCCAGGAATAGTATATTGGAGAATAGATACTGAAATCAAATCTATGATTATTTATTATTAAAATCATTCATAATTTTTGAGGTGAGTAAGTTATGACGATTAAGTTAGGAACTTAATGCTAGGAATTTAATGCTTACTTAAATCAGAAAAGTTAATAGTGTTAAAATGTTATATGTGAATATTCATAATTTTATAGGATGATGCTGTATTTCGACTTATTATATTACTCTCTATCGACCAAAGACCGTGCTAAGAAGATATGCCATTAATAGTATAATAATTACAGTAGAATTCAACAATTAACTTTGTGTTTGTGCTGAAACTGGATGACATTTTAGTATATAGGGCTATTTACAGTCCAGAAATTGCATAACCATAAATATAAAAGGCGCTAATATATATTTATAATGATAGAATTTGTATTAAATATGAGCCGTAAACTTCAGAATAAGTAATAGTAAAAATAATTATTGGGAAACAGTTGTTTTACTTATACTCTAAAACTGATACCAAAATAGATATGTACTGCAACTAATTAGCTTAAGCAGATGATGAAAATATTAGAAATATAGTAAAATAAAAAGAGAGACGTGTAGTGCCACTGTGAACATAAACAACGAAGTTATTAATAATGTTCCAGTTGTAATACTTCAAAGCGAAAAACATCCGTATTTTGTTTGGATAATAGCAACAATCGTAATTCTTCTAACCTTTGGTTCAGTTCTAATTATATCATAATGTTAAAAGTGAAATCTTTAATATTTTATTATTAATAATAAAAATATAACTTATATTATTTGATAACTCCTTTTTGAGTAGAAAATATTTATGATGTCCAGATATTGCCCAGATATTGTCCTGTAAAATACTACTTACCAAAATATTAGCTGTTTTACTTACTTGAATCGGAGTAGAGTAGAAGTAATTAAATTTAATGGAAAATAATCTTTTAATCTATCAGTGTATTACAACTTATCAAAGCTAGTCTAGCAATAATTTCACTTCCGGTGCTGGGGTCATAAAATTTATGACTCATAAATTTTGTCTCTATACAGCATTTATTATTTACTCCTATTAAAGAGTTTGTGAAATCAAAACTGCAACAATATGAAAATAATTAACAAAATTGAAAGAATATAGTATAATAACATCTCACAAACATCTATAATTATTAGCATTGTATCATTATCATATTAATTATAATAGCATTAACTATAATCCATATTATAATTAATCACCATGTTATCATCTATACTAGTGTTCAAGAAATTGCACAGCTCGCTCGCAGTCAGCTAGTGCAGCAAAGTCCTCGACGTGGACGGCCAGCAGTACTCCTACTGCAGCAAGCAGCTGGGCCTGAACCAGCACGTCGTCAACAGCCGGCTCTCGATCGCGCAGAACTCGGCGAACATCTTCATCAACACGAGGTACACGAAAGAGACCGTGCTCAGGGTGGACGTCTCCGCCATCAACGTGTTCGCGGTCTTCGGCTTCTCAGATAACAGGCACACGGTGGACGGCGGGCTCATCAACGTGACTCTGCGCGCGAACGTGAGCCAGGCCGCTCTGGTCTGCGCGCAGTGCCAGCTGTCGATTAGCAATTCCCAGCTGGTCTTCGTCGCGAGCGGACAGGTTCTGTCGGCGGTGGCGCTAAAAGTGTTGTTGGAGATAAAGCTGGCGAAGTCGACAATTCAGTACAGGTTCTCGACTCCTCAAGCTGCTGGAATAGTTTCGCAGATAGACGAAATGATAAAGATTTTGCTGGTGGACGTGAAGCTGAACGGACACAACTTTCTGCAATCTCAGCACAGCGGGTACTACTTTTCAAAGCTGTCTGTTTCCATCGAGGTGAAGCTGGCCAACGTTCAACTGTGCTCGAATGAAGACAAAGCGGTCGGCTCTGGAGATTCCTACTTGGAGCTAAACGGAGACCAACGTGTTTCCTGTTCAACTTCGTGTCCCATCGGAAGCTTCCATTCGTATGGCATCTGCGTTAACTAGCTTCAACTCGGAAAGCTGGCTTCCAATTTTACTCTGGTGTGCGTGGACCCGTTCGAGTTCGACTAAGAGCTGGCGAGCTGCGTGTGTACATACGGGTACGTGTTGAACGCGACGTACTGTGTTCACATAGTATCTTCATTTACGTATCTGAACGAAACGATGCACGACCAGTTTTAGACTATCCAATCTGAAATATAATAGCAAAAGGAATACTTGGAAACGATGATAACCAGTAACGTATCTTTGCTGAACCAACAAATATAGAGCAACGTAAGCGCCTTGAACGACTCGATTATGTCGAGCTTAGAAACATCCGAAGCGAACCTGCTTCGAAATATTTCGGAACTGGCACAGCTAACCCAGAAGAACGTGAGCGACCTCCAGAGCATGCTAGCCAACAACATCAGCGTCGTCACCAGTAATATGTTGGGTAACATCTCGCAGCTAAAAAATGAAGTTCAAAGTAACTTGACAGATCTAAATATTTCTGTTATGTCGGAAATACAACAAGTAAACGATACAGCAGTTTAGTTATAAATAGACCTTTCTGCGCTTCAAACGTACGTTCAGCAGTTGGAAGTTAACTAAATCGCAAACAGCTCCAGACAGCAAGAAGAGATATAGTCCTTGGATATAGATGTGCAGCTACTCGAAGGCCTCCAGCAACAGCTGCGCTCGGATCTAATATAGTCTAACTCATCACTCAACGTCAAAGTGTAAGACCTGCAGTCTCAAGCGAATATTATAGACTCGAAAGTCATCAATCTCGCATCTCAGACCACAACTCAATACAACCAGCAGAAGTCCCAACTAGCTGCATTGGATCAATACTTATCTTAAAATATCTCAAATTTAAACGCAGCAGTGAATGGACAAATCCAGATACTAAATAATGCTGACTCCGCATTACAAAATTCGCTTTCGACACTGCAGAGTTCCGTCTCTGCATTCACTTCTGCTTCGATCCAGAACAACACCAACCAACAGAATCAGATTAATTCCTTGCAATCTGCAGTTTCCGCTTAATAAGTGCTGGAAGCGCAGTTGTAGACTAATCTGCAGCAAGTTAATTCAACATTATCCGGCTAATTATCTACTCTTCAGATTCAATGTGACTAAAATAATAATTCTTTGTTAAATGTAAATTCAACTTATTCTTCACGATATACTAATCAGCAACAATATTTATAATCTCTGGGCTCAAAACACTCTGATATAGTTTCCTCTGTATCTGCTCTCCAACAAGGCTTTACTAATTTAATATAATCAACAAGTAATCAATTAAACTACGAAATTCAAGCCAGAATCAACGGTGACACCTATCTTGAAAATCAATTGAACCAAATTCAATCTGATTCTCTTCAAAATATAAACGATTTGAAAATGGTGAATTAAAGTTTAACTCTTTTCGTGAACGAAGCGTTTACAAACGCAAATAATAAGTTCGCGACCAAAGAAGAAGTGAACAGATATTTGTGCTTGAAGAAACCATAGCACGATTACGTTGGAGGTGTTTGCATTTCTCTGTGTGGGAATGGGACTATTGTTTAGAATGGAGTATGTGTATGCGTTAATTCAAGTTTGGTTTATAGTGGTGGAATATGTTAATTAAAATGTGGGTCTGGAGCTGTGGTTTAAAATGGAGTCTGCGTGTGCACAAACCCAGGATTTACTTATATAGGAGGAATTTGCTAAAAATCGTGTCCAGCTGGAACTATTCTGAATTCCGATTCGTGTGTATGTTTAAATTCGAGTCTCACTTATATAGGTGGGGTATGTTAACTTGTTTGTGGAGCTGGAGCTGTTATATAAAATGGTGATTGTACATGTACTTAACCAGAACTCACTTACATAGACGGTGTCTGCAAATTAATATGCCAACATGGTCTCATACAAGTTGGTGAAATGTGTATTTGCGGTTCATTTGCTGAATTAGTAGATGGAAATTGCGATTGTTCAGTCATTGGATATTATTATAAATATGATTATAACCTAAAATAATGTTTTTGTAATGCGCCAAGAGGATATCATTGTAGTAAAATCTGACTAGTGTGAAGTAGCTTAACTTGTTTAGTGAAATTATATTTTACATACAGTAATTTGAATTACACAAGTCTTACTGTTTGTATATATTATAATAGGTACCACTCAAAAATAATTTCTATGTGAACGACAGTATTATATTTTAAGAATCCATGGTATTTGATATATACATTTTCAATTTTAACTTAAATCATCCACTGTGTTTTGACTATAAAGCAAGAACATTTATCTGTATTACTTCCTACATATTTTATTAAACAAGCTCTTCATTAATTGTGAACATTAATAACATTAAAAATTAACCAAAATATTGTCAAATATAAAGTAAAGGAAGTGGATAATTAACAAAATAGCTATAACTATTGAATTGAAGAATAAATATTCAACATTATTATTGGTTTAAATGAAGAAATATAACTCTTTCAATCGTCGATGAATCTTTGCATAACTATGTGCAAATGATTGCATAATAGTATAGATTTCAGTAAATTATAGTAAAGTTTATAAAAATTAAACCTCATATATATTTTGGAGAAACAGAAAACAATAGAAAACATAAAATATTATTATTTAGTTTAAACTTGATAAATCGTATAGATATATACTGTAACACTTAGATTAAAGACTAATATCTTTTTATTAATATCGAAAAATGATATTCAAAACATGAAATAGTGCTATTTTACAATTTTTCGATTTAGCATGAACTAGACTAAATCAAGAGAATCTAAATAAATAATATATCAATGAAAGTAATAACTGCATGGAACAATAATCATCAATCTACTTTTTGTGTTATTGTCTAACAAAATATAGTAAAATACTTAAATATACATTATTTAATGGAGTTCTTTCAATATATAGATATTTTAAAAAATCTAAATAAGATATTTAATGATATCACACGAGTTGCGCTTTAGTTGCATATATAGAAGCTGAATAAGCGTTAAAATCATCAATTTATTTTTTGATCGCATTATGAAATGCTTGAATCAAAGCTTTTGTATTTGAGTTTTCAACTATTGAATTTTAAATTTATGATTGAATAGAACTGTCGGTTGACGCTCGCAAAACTGCTTCTTGATTAATTTGAGATGTGAACGTGAGTTATTAAATTTAATTATTTAATAAAATGATACCCGTAGATGTTGTCTAAATTTTTGAATCGAATTGAATAAGCTATGTTTATTATGAAATATATAAAGACGCTAATTATTAATCAACGGTTACAATTGAATTACTATTTTAGTCACATTGAATCTGAAGAGTAGATAATTAGCCGGATAATGTTGAATTAACTTGCTGCAGATTAGTCTACAACTGCGCTTCCAGCACTTATTAAGCGGAAACTGCAGATTGCAAGGAATTAATCTGATTCTGTTGGTTGGTGTTGTTCTGGATCGAAGCAGAAGTGAATGCAGAGACGGAACTCTGCAGTGTCGAAAGCGAATTTTGTAATGCGGAGTCAGCATTATTTAGTATCTGGATTTGTCCATTCACTGCTGCGTTTAAATTTGAGATATTTTAAGATAAGTATTGATCCAATGCAGCTAGTTGGGACTTCTGCTGGTTGTATTGAGTTGTGGTCTGAGATGCGAGATTGATGACTTTCGAGTCTATAATATTCGCTTGAGACTGCAGGTCTTACACTTTGACGTTGAGTGATGAGTTAGACTATATTAGATCCGAGCGCAGCTGTTGCTGGAGGCCTTCGAGTAGCTGCACATCTATATCCAAGGACTATATCTCTTCTTGCTGTCTGGAGCTGTTTGCGATTTAGTTAACTTCCAACTGCTGAACGTACGTTTGAAGCGCAGAAAGGTCTATTTATAACTAAACTGCTGTATCGTTTACTTGTTGTATTTCCGACATAACAGAAATATTTAGATCTGTCAAGTTACTTTGAACTTCATTTTTTAGCTGCGAGATGTTACCCAACATATTACTGGTGACGACGCTGATGTTGTTGGCTAGCATGCTCTGGAGGTCGCTCACGTTCTTCTGGGTTAGCTGTGCCAGTTCCGAAATATTTCGAAGCAGGTTCGCTTCGGATGTTTCTAAGCTCGACATAATCGAGTCGTTCAAGGCGCTTACGTTGCTCTATATTTGTTGGTTCAGCAAAGATACGTTACTGGTTATCATCGTTTCCAAGTATTCCTTTTGCTATTATATTTCAGATTGGATAGTCTAAAACTGGTCGTGCATCGTTTCGTTCAGATACGTAAATGAAGATACTATGTGAACACAGTACGTCGCGTTCAACACGTACCCGTATGTACACACGCAGCTCGCCAGCTCTTAGTCGAACTCGAACGGGTCCACGCACACCAGAGTAGAGTTGGAAGCCAGCTTTCCGAGTTGAAGCTAGTTAACGCAGATGCCATACGAATGGAAGCTTCCGATGGGACACGAAGTTGAACAGGAAACACGTTGGTCTCCGTTTAGCTCCAAGTAGGAATCTCCAGAGCCGACCGCTTTGTCTTCATTCGAGCACAGTTGAACGTTGGCCAGCTTCACCTCGATGGAAACAGACAGCTTTGAAAAGTAGTACCCGCTGTGCTGAGATTGCAGAAAGTTGTGTCCGTTCAGCTTCACGTCCACCAGCAAAATCTTTATCATTTCGTCTATCTGCGAAACTATTCCAGCAGCTTGAGGAGTCGAGAACCTGTACTGAATTGTCGACTTCGCCAGCTTTATCTCCAATAACACTTTTAGCGCCACCGCCGACAGAACCTGTCCGCTCGCGACGAAGACCAGCTGGGAATTGCTAATCGACAGCTGGCACTGCGCGCAGACCAGAGCGGCCTGGCTCACGTTCGCGCGCAGAGTCACGTTGATGAGCCCGCCGTCCACCGTGTGCCTGTTATCTGAGAAGCCGAAGACCGCGAACACGTTGATGGCGGAGACGTCCACCCTGAGCACGGTCTCTTTCGTGTACCTCGTGTTGATGAAGATGTTCGCCGAGTTCTGCGCGATCGAGAGCCGGCTGTTGACGACGTGCTGGTTCAGGCCCAGCTGCTTGCTGCAGTAGGAGTACTGCTGGCCGTCCACGTCGAGGACTTTGCTGCACTAGCTGACTGCGAGCGAGCTGTGCAATTTCTTGAACACTAGTATAGATGATAACATGGTGATTAATTATAATATGGATTATAGTTAATGCTATTATAATTAATATGATAATGATACACTGCTAATAATTATAGATGTTTGTGAGATGTTATTATACTATATTCTTTCAATTTTGTTAATTATTTTCATATTGTTGCAGTTTTGATTTCACAAACTCTTTAATAGGAGTAAATAATAAATGCTGTATAGAGGCAAAATTTATGAGTCATAAATTTTATGACCCCAGCACCGGAAGTGAAATTATTGCTAGACTAGCTTTGATAAGTTGTAATACACTGATAGATTAAAAGATTATTTTCCATTAAATTTAATTACTTCATACATTACTTCTACTCTAGGTAGTATTTTACAGGGAGATATCTGGACATCATAAATATTTTCTTTATCTTTATAATTTTAGATTTGATTTCAGTATCTATTCTCCAATATACTATTCCTGGATGCCTTCATAATAAATGTATTAATATAATAATTAATACTAATTAACTCAACATAACTTGTATTTTGAATATCATATTTAACACGATTCATTTTCAGTATAACATAAAACAGAAATTTATAAAACTCTTTTTTACTCATTTAAAAGCTCTTCAATATACAGATCTTAAGTTGTTCCAAAATTAATATATTCATGTTGTTTAATAACATGACTCACTCAACAGCAACAATCCAACAATAATTGTTTAATAGTTCAACGTTACTAAAGGTGATTAAACTACTAAAGGTTAATAACACAAACTTTTGTGTTGATTAACTGAAAACACTCACCTTTCAGCGTCTTTGTATTCGCAATAAATTCTTCAACAAATTATTGTTAAAATCATCAAAGCTATTCACATTATATAAGTTTATAAGTAGGTCTAAATCCGTATCTAAGAGAATAATCATATTATGAAATTTACTAAGTAATTTAGCTATTAGTATATACAACATATTTTAACTCATGATAGTTAAATTAGCTTTAAAACTATTTCAAGGAAGAATTTATTAATTAATTTAGTATTATATAATGTCACTTTCAAATAACCTGTTCATACGAAGCCAAGATATTATTGTTCTTCAAATTTCTTACTTGATAGACTATTTTGTCCGTGTAGAAGTTAACTTCAGTTCTGGTGAACTGCATCCAGCTGTCGATGTGGTGTTCATACCCGTAGCACTCGTCATTCAAAACGGCGAGAGGACCGTGAAGCTCCTTTTTGGGCCACTGTCTCTCCCCAGCAAAACTCTAACTGGTCATTTAATCGATTCTACCGCCACCTGCTCCAGTGACAAAGAAATATTGCTCGTTTCTCTTGAAGGCGGAGAATTAGTGGTCGTGACCAGAAAAAACGGCTCTGAACTTTAACTGTGGGTGAGAGTCGATAAACTGCTCCATCTATTGTGATATCTGTATATCAGCTCCGAACTCTCCAGTAGAATATATTGGGTGGTGAACGACGATGAAAACGTGTTTATCATTAGTTGCTAGATGGGCGTTATCGTTCAAAAACTGGAACGCGGCTGCGTCGTCCCCTTCTTGGACCCAGAGGTAAAAGAAACCCAGATCTCTAACCTTTTGGTAGAAGTTCACTGGACGCTGAAGGAACTGCTTGTAGTCGCCACGGAAGTCATGGTTTCCAACAACTGCCAAAATAGGTCTTTACGGCATGCCGACAAAAGACTGCTGGAACTCACCATATTTCCCAGAATTTGAGTAGTCGCCGCACAGTACGCAAAAGTCGTAATCTGCAGCCATGTTCGAGAGATACCTGTTGTTCGAGTGGATGTCGGTAAGAACCACGAACTTGTTAATAGCTGGTGGTAAGCTGTAGTCGTACTTCTTGCTCCTGCCCATGATTTGATAGGAAAACTCTTGGTTGTTGTCCACCACAACGCTGTGGTAGCGGGAAACAGTCTCCTCAGAGTAATCGAGATTCACTGAATTTAATACAGTATTTGATTTGCTGTTCGATCCCCAATGTATTCTTGTTTTGTCTTCGTGGATGAAGGCCAATGGGCCATAAGATAGCTTACTGCTGTAGAACACGATGGTGTTGATTCCAACCGCGATGCTAAAAAGCAGCAGCGTTACTTAGATTATAGTGGAGACCAAGAGCAATTTCGAGGTCTTAAGCGACTTTCTTTAGTATATTTCAACGAGACACAAAATGATTGTGCACAAAAAAGATACTGCCCCGAGAATCCCGTTGAGGATGAACATCCCCTATAAAGCGCACATCACGCTGGAATAAATTATTACTGGAACATCGATCGCAAGTGTGACGGCAAGCGCTACTAAATTCGTCATAAAGTATTTGCCGTATTTATGTTCGCTTTACGAAGCCTTTTTGGTTGTTTAACATTGTTCGGTATCACAAGCAGTAGTTGTCATTATATGAAGTGGGAGGTCTAAGTTAAAGTTGTTCAAAACTTATTCTTGCTCAGAAAAAGAATATGTTCAAAATTGTATTTGGTTAAAGTATACATAAACACAAATACTAGATAATATTATAATTACAAATATAGTTATAGTTACTGATGGTATTTAAGATAATAATGCCAAATATACTTTCATTAAATTACACTATTCTTGCTTATTCTATAATGTAGAAAGTGTATATTTTTTTGTAAGTGTATATTTAAGTAATAATGATTCCAAAACATCGCTAAAGTCTACAACATAATAATATAAAATAAGATAACATAGACTAAATTGATAATCTGACTCGCAATTTAGTCTAAGTTTTCTTCAGTATCAATTAAAAATGAATTATCATTCTAAATCCAAAATGATGAAATTTGTAAATCTCGAGAAATCAAAACAAATGACATTATATTTTTAACAATGGTTCTAAAATAGCCTATAATAGCAATCTGTACATTTTTACACCCCAAAGCGGACTTTCTTCTTGAAAAACCCATTTAAACAGTGATTGTCGACGTCTAAAGAATGGACAAGTTATATATATTCATTTATATATTCATTTATACTCTTTAAACAGAAACTTATTATATATAATTTTTTCACATTGTTTCAAATCTCTTCTATAACTTATTTTTCTGGTTCTTTCCACATTCCATTCTCAGGTTATTTTTCATGCGGAATTGTTATAATTCCATTATCATCATCTCTTTCTTATTTAGCACTATGTAATACTTCTCTTTCAGAAATGAGTTAACTTGCAACATTAAGAAGTTTAAGACCATCTATTCCACCATTTAGCTTCACTTTAGCTCTAACATCTTAAATAACAAAATCACACTCTTTAACTTAATGTATATTCTTTTTGAATAATTTTTAAATGTCTGTAGGGAATCCGGTCATTGAATCGTGGAACATAGAACGATTCTTGACTTCATCTAAACTATTAACTTCAATATAATCATCTGATTCCTTAAATGCCTTTTTAGAATGCTTTTTAGTAAAATAAACTATTAATGTTATAATAATTGCAATAGGAAGCACAATTCCGAATAAACCAATGCAAATAGGAATTGCCATATTCGCTTTAGGTTTAGGTATAACTGGTAAATTAGTGCCAGTAGTTTAATCAACTGTCGAAGTAAATATTTCGACGTCATCATATATTACTTTAAGTCCTAATGTGTTTAGTAATGAGTTCATTGTTACGTTAAATGTTTGCGAATTCAATGATTTATAATGTGTTTCATTAAGAATAATTGATTGTTAAAATGGTGTCAAAGATGTTTCGAATGATATATATGTAGCTGCAGATAGTTTGAACATTATGGTAAGTGGATTAGTAAGTGCTTTTGAACAAAAAGTAGTATCTGACGGAGTAAGTGGAGTCTTGAAATTTATGGTTATTTATTATCCAGCTAATACTAGGTCATAATCAGAATAACATGTTAGTGTTTAAGCGATTAAGAATGCCATTAGAGTGAAATGGAATATATTTATTTTTGCTATAAATACGTGTATGTAAGTAATTTATAGTTTAGGAATATTAGATTAGTTGAGATATTCAATATTTTTAGATTTCTGTTCCATCTCACGTTCCATCATCCTTATCTTTTCATATTCAAACTAAACCTTTACATATTACATTTAATATCAGATTACACAAAAACTGTAAATACTAAGTATATAAAAAATATTCACAAAGTACAGGTTCAGATGATCCAGTTCTTGGATGCGACGAACATCATCTCTCCGGCGTCGATTTCTTCGAACAGGCCCTGTTGAATTTAGCGGCTGCTTACGATTTGCTCCATTGAGAGTTCAACGTCGTAGTTCATGTTCTCCGTTTTCTCTCTTTTTAAAGTTCTCCGTTTAAAAACTTGGGCGTTGATTTCTTTCAAAGGATTTCGTTTTGAGTCAACGAATCCGCCCTCGAATCCGGTTGTGTTTTAAATTGGAAGGGATTGCTTTTTGGAGCACTTCTTGTGGTAAAGGAAGGAAAAGAGCAAAAGGAGGATTATAACTGAAAATATAACAGCGAGGAAAATGGTGAGCGACCTCCAGTTAAATTTATTTATCGGAGAAGGCTCGGGAACCGGATCGGGCACTTAGACTGATATAATGTCGGACTTAAAAAAGAACTCGCCATCAGAGAATACGGTCACAGAACTCGCGTCTTTTAACGTAGCTACTATGTTCACAAATGGTATGCTAGAATGAAGCGCAAGATCGCGCTCATACAAATAAAACTCGCCCTCCTCCAATTCAAAACAATCGAAAATAACCGAATACATATCAGAAATACTAAACTCTACTTAACATTCTGGAATTCTGAACGATTCGGCATCAAAATCAACTTTAGATCGCTTATTCTGTTTATAGACTTCGTCAGAATCGTCGAAACTAACTGTTAGGATGTCCTCACTATATGATATTTCGCATTCTATAGCCAATATAATTTACATTATTATCATATTAGAAGTGGGACTAAAACTAAACACTTACAGCATTTATAAACAAAATTTGGTTAATGTTGTTAAAATCACAAGATATCCGCAATTGTAATGTGTAATTAATAGATTTTTCAGATATTTATATATCAACTATTTAGACGTACTACTACTTATTTATTGAACTAATTATATTTATAATGATTCTATTGTAATATTCTTGTTATATAATAGAACTGAAAAACTTCATATTTAATGGACTAATTTAGACTTAAGGCGCTCCTAATTAATGCAAAACAAGATATCAGCAAATAGAATAAAGAATATTCAATATATACAAATTTTTCAATTCAAATGCAAACTTCAGTTTTACTGCTTTATAACATTACTTCTCTTCTTTTTCTCAGTTTTATTATCGCATTATCTATAGTCTATTTTTATTCTTTCTAATTCATTGATTACATCTTCTCAATTAATGGTAAAACTTTCTTTTGTGTGGTTTTGTGTAGGCGAGGCAAATGCGCCTGAGCTTTCTTCATAATAACAATAATCTGTTCAGGAAAATCAGTGTGCAAATCCCAAATTACATGTCGCTGCATAAATGCATTATCAACTGTATTGACTAGTTTTGAGCTAAATTTTGCTTCTGTTGCATCTTTGTGATGTTTTTAATGGATCCAAATTCCCAAAACTATTAATAATGCAATCGGAAGAGCGATTCCAAAAAGCGCAATACAAACAATAATCGCAACAGAAGCTTTTTTGTCTTCAGGAACCGGAGTTGCCGGTTTAGTTACTTTTTACACCTAAGATGTAAATAAAAGGGTATCTGAATATACAATGTCCACATTTTTAGCTGAACTAAGTTAGTTAAGAGTTTTATTATATGTTTATGAAGTTAATGATATCATATCAGCTTCTTTGAGTTAGATTTATTAAAATTAAGAAGAAAATTATACAGAATTTTGTGATTAATAGCCAACATATGCAAATTCTGAGATATAAATATTAATTATCAGTGGACCAGTTGATTAAGCACACGTAGCAGATACTGGTAACTGTTAATTATAAAAATCTATTGTTATTAACTGTGCCTCATTAATAGTTATGTTAGCGTTACTATAACAAGTCAATGCTTAATATATCAATATCATTGCAAAGTGGAAATAATTTTACTATTATTATCTCACTTTATTAAAGAATATACTTATATATTAATAGAACTCCTGTATGATTAATATCTGAATTAATCTAAAACAAAATGTTGTAATTATAACATTCTTTGTTTAACTTATCAAATATATATTAGATTATTCTATAATCATCTATTTTATGTGTTTACCAATTATTTCATGTCATTTAAGCAATTTCATGCTTTTAACAGCAATTAAACAAAAATATCATCAATATATTCTGTGTGTTGCATTCAGAGCTCATTATAATCATTTTTCACTTCAAATGGGTGGTGACTAGTCTTAGTTAACCAAGTACCGTATAAAGTAGATAAAGAAGGACGTGTATTTCAACGTGAATGGTTCCTATATAAACCTTTCTGGCTAGAACAAGCTATTTAAGGGTTTAAAATCACTTCAGAACATAAATGAGATTCAGGAGATAAGTAATATGGAGCTCACTCATTTTGGGACCTTTTCTTTGGATGGGATTCAGAATTTGTCCGATTTGCACGCGTTGTCTGTCCGTTATTGTTTCATTGATTCTCTATCGTATATATCACAGTAAATGAATCTGACTCATTTGGACATTCGTGGGTGCCGTTTAACTTCACTAAAAGGAATTAGTGAATTAACAAATTTGAAGCTTCTGACCGTTTACGACAATCAAATAACTTCTCTGGAGCCGATTTTTTTCCTCTCCAAATTGAGGAAACTGTTTTGTGGTCGGAACAGAATCTCCTCAATTCAATATTTGAACTGTGTTGAACTTGAGAACCTTAGTTTGTGCTAAAACCGAATCTAGGATCCGAATTAGATTTTCTTCATCAAATAACTCATCAAATTGAAGAAACTGGATCTCACCGTAAATTTATTTTAAGATAGAATTGAAAACGTTGTTAATAGTGTAATCGCAGATTCGGTGCACATTGTGAATTTATTCGCGGACTCATTGACTAACGATATAAACAGAATTAGAAATGCACAGAAAAACGTTGAATTCCCGGAGTACGTGAGAACGTACACGAAATTAAGATAAGAAAAGATAAGGAAAGAAGAAAAGAAAGAAAAATAACTATTTGATAAAATATTAGTGCATTTACAAACGGTTGTTGGCGAAAAACGGATAGTGAACTAAAAAATGCAATTGGCTCACAACGCGTAAATAAATGCACTCAAGATATTAGGGGGATACGAATGAAATGTTTCACTACTACTTTACAATTTATTCGCCGTAAATCGCAAATTGCAAGCTAGGATGCGTGTAATGAGCAGCGATGTTCATCAAATCTTCCTGTCCCAGCTTCTTACTTCTGTTATTGAATACATTTTTAAATAAATCCTCCTGAGTCTTCGAAAATATTTTGTCTTCTAAAATTATAACTTCATCAGATGTCGTATCAAACTCTACTGTTTTAATGTGTTCCGGAAGAAGCGGGCGACATATACGCTCACCTTCATCATCTCTTATATCGTCATAACGAATTATAGAAACAGGCAAATCCGTTAAATCTAAATACATCTTCTTTAAAATCTTATCAAATACGCGTTATTTTATTCGTTTTTTCAATTTTAGCTATAGATCCTATGCTGACAAATTCTCCTCAATTATTGCACTCGAAGGTACTGGTATTACTTGCTTTTACATTAAATGATATTTTATTGCCAGTTAGTTCAGATGATCACTATTATTCAAATCATATCTGCTTAAATAATTATCATCTTCTGTATATTCGGAATCGATATGAGCAGGATTAAGCTTCACTCCAACGGTTTCATCATAATTTCCCCTTGTCATTTCTGTTAATGCGCGTTTAAATGCCTTATCTATTAAAATTTTCTTTGTGACTGCAAATATTAAACTAATAATGCAAACAGCAATTCCCAAATAACTCAAATTAGATTCTTACACGAAAAAATAGCAACAAGTTGAAAATATCATGAAAAATAGCCCTATAAAAATTGCACCAATAACATTAACTAACATGTTTGATTATGCAGATAAGTCTGCGGACACATCAGGTATACGAACATACAATATCATATATCGATCAATTGTAACCATCATGATGTATGTTACGAAAATTATTATATTAGTTATAGGAGAAACTATTGCAAATATATAGCCTAAAACAAGCATATGAGCTAGATAAGCCAATTATTTCGGGAAATTGAATGTTATAAATCTTAGCTTTACATTATATTCTAAATAGTTTGTTAATTTCATCTTATTTATTGTTGCACTTAACAAATAATATATATTTAGCAAACTAAATGCCGGCGAAGTGAAATAATTTGTTATTATAAATGTTATAAAAGTAAATTAAAGATTAACGATGTTTGAACCTAAATTTCGAAAGAGTGTTGTTATTGAAAATTCTTTGAAAAATGAAAAATCTATTGCGCCTGTTTAAGCATTTATTAATTCAGGAATAGCAACTTATATTATTCCTTATATTATAATTAAAAAAGCAAAATTTAAATTGAATAATTTATCATTGGCTTAACTTGTGGACGGATATCTTAGAAGACGTGCTATTAATTTTAAAAATTAAGGTAACAACGCCATCAAAAAGGCAATGATAAACGATGTTATAAAGGTTGGTAAAAATTTCGAAAAACTTTCTAAAATAGAACATTAAATGGATGTTTGCACCAAACCTTAAATACATCCTGAAAAATTTAAAGTTTAAAATATTTATTTCTAAAGTTTAAGTGATGTGTCTATTAATAGTTTATTTAATTACGCTTAACCGTAAACATATGCAATGAATAGAACAATTAACCAAAAAATGTATTAATAATACGACCATTTTCGTTTTTTATCATTAGTTGCGACATTTTCCCATATTATTTCTTAGCTATTGGATGCTAACATCGCTTTTGGTTTTTGAGAATTTTAAGCTATTAATGTTGTATATTTTTCAGCAGCAATGGCTTATGACTAACAAATGATAAACGCAGCATGGCCAATATGATGTTGTTGTTATTCCGTGTGTTCTAACATTATATTTTATTATTAATAATCTTAATGGTTTTATTAAATATTATGTAAATATTTATTTGAGGGATATCTAATTTATGGAATCATTTATGTTGAATCGGGTAGTAAATCGAATGCATTTATAAGCATTTCTGGAAGTGGAGGAGGAATCGAAAGTATTTATTTTAAATGCTCTATTTCTATATTATCTACAGCTTTAATTTTCAAAATCTCTTAGTAGCACGATCGAATTTTAAACATTACATTGCTTACTTTTTAAATTTGTTTATATTCTTTCCTTTTTAATTTATCTGCCTTCTTTTATTTTAAAGCTTTTTTAACTTTTTAGTGTTATGGAATCAATTTAACAACTGCAGATCTATACGCTTGGTTAGCATTGAAATCTTCCATCATTTATTATCCTTATTTTAGTTAATCGAATAAGCTTTATAACTATTTTAATATTTTAGTTAATTTTCCTGACTATTTAGGAATAGGAACAATATAACGAATCCCATTTTTTATATTAAGTAAAATGTTTTCCAATTTCTCTTTAGTATCAACATCAACTGGTAAATTTTATAATAATACAACATAGTTTTCTGGAATTACACGTTTCATACATTTTTATCTACAGTGGTGGGCCCTCGAAATGCTTTTTTGAATTAGGAAGAAGAATGAAGTTTATTATTTGAATCTTACTTATATCACTATCCGGCTCAATAATGAGTGTGTTCTCCCTCCTCATCAATACACTCCATGACTCTATTTACTATTGATTTGTAAAGTGCTTCAATCACATCAAGGCCTGGTTGAGCCTTGGATAGCTGTGATACAATAATTAAAGTATATAACTCTGTATATACTTCAATAATAAGTTTCAACTTTACCCAACGTTGTATAATTTAACAATCAAGAAAATTGATTTCTCATTATGATATGGAAGTGGAAGATCATAAGTAAAATAACTGTTGTTTTAGAGTAGCATCAATATATTATTTAATGCTGGGCCCGACTAACCCACTTGATTCCATTCTTCAAGAAACAAAAAGGCATTCATTATTTGTATTTTGAGAATGAAAGCGACTGTAACTACCTGAATTATAATTCTAATTAAGCGATGTACCCAAACTTCATCTTGAGCTCCCGGTTGAGATTGAAAGAAAAAGTCCTCCATTGTTTTTCGTGATTAAGAAATACCTAAAATCGTTTAGATTGACCCAGTTAAAGATGAACACCGAGGTCCTCTGCGGATCCAGTGCTTGCGCTACTAGTTATAAATTACATATTGCGTCCGTACACCAATTGTTGGATCCTCTTATTCTTTTCTCCAATCAGGCTTAACTACCATATATTTTCGAGATAAAATCTTTCATATGTTAGCTTTGTTGACTAAAACTTAGAAATTACAGGGACATCTTAAACGAGTGATATAACTAGTTCAGATTGGTACAATATTTTATGAATTCTTCCGTTGGACCCAAAATGAAGAGAATATAAACGCTTCAGAACTGCCTAAGTTTGTTAAGTGAATTAGTTGACCTTCCCTAAACATCTTCTACCGCGTTTATTTTTGTCATTGCCGTCCTTTTAATGCATGTGGTAATTTCTATTTTTCCTTTTTGGAATATTAAATACCGACTTTGAATAGTCGATTATGGTCTAATACGATCGAAATCATATTTTTGGCCCTCTTGTGTTAATGAGTAGTTCATGAATAATCTCCAACTTGAGATTATATATTGGAATTTGTCATCCGCATTAGAAGTGGCAAAATATTTTAATATATAATTACTCACATAGTAAACAAGAAAAAGCAATTCCACCTCCCATAACTGTAAAGAATGCATAAATAATTGTGAATTATTCATATACGAACATGGCAAAATATGTGAAAATACATATGATAATGATTGGTACAATATGCATTACTGAATCTTTTTCTAAATGTCCAATAGAAAGACGAGACCAATCTGTTAAATAATGCGTTTTCCAAGAAGTATCAGTGCCATAGTAGTAGACTGGTATCAATATAGTAATAGAAATTAAAGCCATAATGCCATACAGCATTAATATTAAATACTAAAATATTATATATATTGTAGTTAGATTTCCTCTTGTGGAATAAACAGATATTGGCTAACTAAAGACATCAATAAACCAAAAATAGTAATTACGCCGTGTTGTAGGTTTTTTATACATATGTTTTTATGGAGCAAAAACTCCTGGTAATAGTTTTCTTAAATATGGAAAAATCGCGAAAACAACAAATGAAAACACAACATTGAAAATAAGAGTTGAAGTAAAGGCTAATTCATAAGTCTGTTCTGTATTTGTGGGCATTTGATGTGGAATTATAATTCTTTTATAATTTTTTAAAATATTAAATATATAGAAAATATATATTTTTAGATTTTTTCTAGATGCAGTCAAGTGTTCTCTTACTAATTAATTAACAATGAGATCATCCAATTGGAGCCCTAATTTATACTTCAATACACTCGCTGTGACGCATTGTATGATGACGTAACATATTCGTAGACTGGGAGAAAGAAGAACGCAATTAAAACCCAATTGCATATATAATATATTTAAACTCCATTAGCTCGAAAGAGCTCAACGGAGAGTCTGTGAGGAGGTGTGATAACGCCATGACGTAATTTATGTTGTGATGTTTTCTATATTTATATTATTGCAGAAGAAATAGCGAAATAGTAATGGCAAACATATTAATAATAATTACTAACTGAGTTAGTATAGGGCGTTTAAAGTCTAGCTATTTTGTGTTTATGTAATTTCATGTAAATTGCGATACATTTTTTAAATAAAGTTGTACATTATAAATGCATCAATTAATTTATAACACTCCACACAAATATGATTATGAATATCATGCTTACAATGTAGGTGACAATCTCTCCGATACCAGCTGACTATTCCATTAAGACGGAATATTCTCCCCTAAGTGAACTTACATTAAACTGTAAGTATAAAGACACTAATGCCCAATGTAATTAACATATATTTGAAAACTTTAAGTTTTTTGCTAAGACTTTGTACCCACGTGAATAACCATATACACCAACACAATATAATGGAAAGGGATATATGAATGCTATATCTTAAGTAACAGTTATTGTTACAACATCATCCGAATCATATGATATCACCAAAATGGACGAATCATATACTCTTGATATAATTTCTAATGAAATAAAAATCACGGCCGCTAATCATTTCGCTCTTTCAAGAGCTTTTGCAACATTAGTGTAACTTATGGACGTTCACCCAGAACTAAAAGAAGATTAAAAGGCATATGCAATTTACCAAGCACATGTCTCCGACAAGGCAGCCTTCCCATGGAGAGAACTTCTCCTAGACGCTGCCAGACACTACATCTCCCTTGACACTCTCAAACACCAAGTCGACGCTCTCGCCATCGCCAAGTTCAACGTCCTGCACCTCCACGTATCCGACGCCGAGTCCGTCCCACTCCAGTTCAAGAACGCCCCACAGAACAAGCTCAAGGCCGCCCAGTGGTCTCCATACCACTACTACACCATCGAAGACATGGTCGAGCTCCAAACCTACGCTAACCAGAGAGGTGTGATTCTGTACCTCGAAATCGACGTTCCAGGTCACGTATATTCATGGGGAAAGGCCGACCAAGATATTGTTGCTCATTGCCCAAGCAAATCATCTAACATTAATAATGTTCCAATTAATCCAGCCAACGAAAAATCATATGAATACCTTAAAGGAATTCTTAGCGAAATTTTCAACTCAGCTCTCTTCACCAATGGTAACATGAAAATCAGTCCAATGATCCATTTAGGAGGCGACGAAATGATAGCCAGTTGTTGGAGAGAAGACACAACTATTGCATCATATATGGCTCAAAGAGGTATGTCCACTGATGATCTTTGGAGAGAGTTCCACGGAAGAGTAAATGGCATCATAAGCGAGATCACAAACGGCAACTTCCCATACCAGGTCTACTGGGATGACTCCCTCCAAAACGGCAACCCGATGACAGAAAAGAGCGTCGCACATTTCTGGACCTCCACCGATAAATCTGCAGCTCTCAACCAAAACATGTATGCAATCCAATCCACCAATTGGTATTTAGACCAAATGACTCCAACTAATTATTCCCGTTATAGATTTGAAGACACTTGGATGGACTTCTATCAAATTGATATCCTAGCCGGAGTAAGCCCAACTTAAAAGAAGTACGTCCTCGGAGGTGGTCCATGCCAGTGGGGAGAAACCGTTACTGAAAGATCTATAGAACAACACATGTACCCAAGAGCCCTCGCCATTTCCGAAGTCCTTTGGTCCAACCCATCATCCAGAGCCATCACCCAAACTGTAATTGATAGATTGGGCAACCTCAACTGCAAACTTTTCCACGCCGGCATCAAAACCGGCACCATGAACCCAGGCGTTCCTTGCCTCGGTTACCCAGAAAAGTGATCCAACTTTTATTCTATTAATTAATCAATATTCATAATAATGTTAACTCAAGTTATCGCTAGGTCATGTATCAATATAAACCTCTGTTAAAGATGTGATAACTTTAAAAAGTAAGTTACATTAAACACATAATTTGTAATTTTATCAATTTCTCACTTTACCTCGGTTACCCAGAAAAGTGATCCGACTTTTATTTTTACATAATATGTATTTCACTTCATTAAATATTTTCACTCCAATGAAACCTTTTGCTTTTCGTTTGATAAAGCACTAACCATTAAAAGCTTCGATATTATCACAAATATAGAAATTAAATATTTAAGCTGGTTCAGTCATTTCTGGTGTAGGTTGTCTATTGGATGTCAAAATAAGACTTGCTAATGAATCACAATCAGTTGAATTAAAAGGTCCACTAGAAATTCTGACTCTTTCTGGAACAATAACACCAGAACACTTGCATTTGCTGTTATATATCAGTTGCTGATAATACTGGTAAGGTAACTGGTGGTCATTTAATTGAAGGAACTGTAAGCTATACCTGCGAGATATGTGCTGTTGAGTATCAAAATCTAAAATTCACACGAGAACATGATGAAAATACTGGGTTTACAGAACTAGTTGTTAAAGAGTGATTTATGACTAACTAAATAACTAAATAATAAGAAATAACTAAATAGAATTAAATAGACATTAATCTTAAACGTCGCTCCTCCGCAGCCTAGGAAACGATTCGGGTACAAGCATACAGTGGCGTAACGGCTGCTTCGTGCAAGCCGATCTAGCCCTTAGCCATACCGATCCTTGACGGTCCTCGTCTTCCTAAATTATATTATTCCTAAATTATGTTCAGCTCCGAATTTATATTTCCGTTTCGATCATTTTCTATAATGGTGGCAATATTTAAAAATTTTATATACCTTTAAAATTTTATATCCATTTTCCCCCTTGTAAGCGAGTTAACCCCTTTTTAAATCGAAAATGCTGAGTAATCAATATATAGTATGTAGTCAACACATTAATGAGAAAATTATAAAAGCATTTTCCCCATCAAATATCGGCATTTATTTACTTATTATTATATTTATGTTCTTTGGTTATCAGTAAATTTCTTTATGTTAAATTTGGTTATCAAACTCCAAATCACTTCATAACATCAAATAGTTCTTTCATTTTGCAAATGTCAACAGTCGCGTCTCCACCCAGTTCTTTAATTAAGTTTAGCTCAATAGCCAGATAGAATGCTTAAAATGGTATGAAAGATTTGTAGTATTCGTTTAATACCTTCTAATATAACCACGGTAGTATTTATTCAAGCCACCATAATATTAATACAGTAACATCATCGTCCAGTTCTAACCAACAAGTCTACAACGGTTTGAAGTTTAGTAGTCTTTGATTTAAACACTTTCAAATCTAATATTGTTAATAAATTATGCTTATAAGGGGGTTAATATTGGACTATATAAGAAAAAGGTTTAGGGTAATGTATATATTGAGTGTTGGATACTCTATTTAATAACTCAAACTCACATTAATTGTAGGATTAAATTCTGAATCGCCTACTCTGTTTAATTAATATATAATTTCTCAAAACTTCCTAAATGTGAAAGAAATAATAATAAACTCAAAATCACTTCATCAAATAGTTCCTTTATTTAGCCATGGTGTCAACGTCGCGTCCACCTTATTCTTGAATCAAGTTCAGCTCTATCATGGTTGTCACTCGTACAAGCTTCATGTTTAACCCCTTGTAAGCGAGTTAACCCCTTTTAGCGAAAATGCTTCTGAGTAATCAATATAGAGTATGTAGTCAATATATCATTAATGAGAAAAATATAAAAATAATTTTCTCAAGACTCCATCAAATTATCCCATTTAATACTTATTATTGTTCTTTGGTTATCAAAATAAAACTTAAAATCACTTCATAACATCAAATAGTTCCTTCATTTTGCAAATATCAACGGTCGCGTCCCCTCCCAGTTCTTAAATTAAATTTAGTTCTATAATGTTTGTCACTCGTACAAAGTAGCTTCATGTTTAACACCCTTAGTTAAACATAGTTAAACCCTTTTAGCGAAAATGCTACCCCTTCTGAGTGAGGTAATGTAGTATATAAAATTAATGATAAGAGGATTTTCTCAAGACTCCATCAAATATTATTCGTCCTCATACTTATTATTATTTATTTATGTTCTTTGGTTATCAGTAAATATCTAACGTAGTAAAGGGTCTTAGGTTATCAAAGTATAACTCAAAATCACTTCATAACATCAAATAGTTCCTTCATTTTGCAAATATCAACATTCGCGTCCCCGCCCAGTTCTTTAATCAAGTTCAGCTCAATTAGGGCCAGATAGAATTTATATGCTTTAAATGGTATGAAAGATTTGTAGTATTCGATCAATACATTCTAATATAACCACGGTAGTATTTATTCAAGCCACCATAATATTAATACCGTAACATCTCCGTCCAGTTCTAACCAACAAGTCTACAACGGTTTGAAGTTTAGTAGTCTTTGATTTAAAGACTTTCAAATCTAATATTGTTAATACGTTACGCTTATAAGGGGGTTAATATTGTTCTTTATAAGTGAAAGTGGGCGATGCACATATTAAGTGCTGGAATCGTTAAATAAAACTAGACGTGAAGAAATAATAAACTCAAATCACTTCATAACATCAAATAGTTCCTTCATTTTGCAAATGTCAACACACGCGTCCCCTCCCAGTTCTTAAATTAAATTAAGATTAATCTTCACAGCTTATGGGATTACGGTGTTGGATACTACTTATTAGAGGGTTCAACCTTATAAGTGAAATTTATCCAAAAAGGCTTTTTGTAAAAATCGTGGTAAAAACGTATGATATTAGTCAATCGCGTTCAATGGGGTAACTTTATGTATAACCCTTTTGTAAGCGAGTTGATCTAAAGAAACTTGACCTACACGAAAATATGACCCTTATGAGTGAGGTAATGTATCCATCAAATATTCGGCATTTATATACTTATTATTATATATCTATCTTCAATGGTTATCAGCAAATACGTTAAATAAATAAAACTAAATGAGAAAGAAATAATAAACTCAAATCACTTCATAACATCAAATAGTTCCTTCATTTTGCAAATATCAACAGTCGCGTCCCCTCCCAGTTCTTAAATTAAATTCAGTTCCGAATATCCGTTCCCGTTAACGAAAACTTTGTAGTTCTCGGGCAGGAAAACTTTTTGAGTTGATAATTTGTGGCCTCTGAACGAATCCCCGTTTTACTAAACAAATTATAAATCGAGTTTGTCCGAATCGAGAACGAAGGGGAGAATATTTACTGTCATGTTGTGGAGTGGGGATTTAATGTTAATGTGTCAATGTGGTTAAATATATTATAATTACCACCTCACAATAAATCATGTTATTGTGTTAAGATTTGTATTTTTATTAACATATTTTTATATTTAATCAATAGTATGAAGCGATAGAGTAGAATCAAGCATTTCACGTAAGATTTAGTATTATAATTTTTCAGTTTTCGATCTAAAACTCTCACATAAAATGCATAAGTATATATGTAAATATATAAAATATAAAATACATAAGTATACATATTAAAATACTAAGTGTCTCAAAAGAGTTTTGATGAGTTCTATCTTCGAGTAGTAGTACTTAATATTATTTATCTTCAAAATGAGACTTTGAATAGAAAATAAATGCATCACGCATATGTAATCATTGGTCCTTTCTCTTAATTTGTAGTTTCGGGCAGGAAAACTTTTTGAGTTGATAATTTGTGGCCTCTGAACGAATCCCCGTTTTACTAAACAAATTATAAATCGAGTTTGTCCGAATCGAGAACGAACGGGAGAATATTTACTGTCATGTTGTGGAGTGGGGATTTAATGTTAATGTGTCAATGTGGTTGAATATATTATAATAATATCCACTTCACAATGAAAATCATAATTGTGTTAAGATTTGTATTTTTATTAACTTATTTTTATCAGTAACGAGTAATATGACGCGATAAAGTAAAATCAAGCTTTTCAATATATAAGATTTGGTTCTCATCTGAGATAAGGTATAGAAAATTTTTCAGTGAACTGAAGTCATGGACAGAAGTCATAATCCGAGTTTTGGGGTGAGTACTATCTTCGAGAGTCTGCAACTATTTAATATTATTTGTCTTCAATACTGAGATTTTGAAAATAACAGAAAATATATCACGCTAATTACATATATCACCCCTTTTCTTTACTTTGTAGTTCTCGGGCAGGAAAACTTTTTGAGTTGATAATTTGTGGCCTCTGAACGAATCCCCGTTTTACTAAACAAATTATAAATCGAGTTTGTCCGAATCGAGAACGAAGGGGAGAATATTTACTGTCATGTTGTGGAGTGGGCCGTTTTCATGTTAATATGGCAATGTGGTTAAATATATTATAATTACCACCTCACAATAAATCATGTTATTGTGTTAAGATTTGTATTTTTATTAACATATTTTTATATTTAATCAATAGTATGAAGCGATAGAGTAGAATCAAGCATTTCACGTAAGATTTAGTATTATAATTTTTCAGTTTTCGATCTAAAACTCTCACATAAAATGAATAAGTATATATGTAAATATATATAATATAAAATACATAAGTATACATATTAAAATACTAAGTGTCTCAAAAGAGTTTTGATGAGTTCTATCTTCGAGTAGTAGTACTTAGTATTATTTATCTTCAAAATGAGACTTTGAATAGAAAATAAATGCATCACGCACATGTAATCATTGGTCCTTTTTCTTAATTTGTAGTTTCGGGCAGGAAAACTTTTTGAGTTGATAATTTGTGGCCTCTGAACGAATCCCCGTTTTACTAAATGAATTATAAATCGAGTTTGTCCGAATCGAGAACGAACGGGAGAATATTTACTGTCATGTTGTGGAGTGGGGATTTAATGTTAATGTGTCAATGTGGTTGAATATATTATAATAATATCCACTTCACAATGAAAATCATAATTGTGTTAAGATTTGTATTTTTATTAACTTATTTTTATCAGTAACGAGTAATATGACGCGATAAAGTAAAATCAAGCTTTTCAATATATAAGATTTGGTTCTCATCTGAGATAAGGTATAGAAAATTTTTCAGTGAACTGAAGTCATGGACAGAAGTCATAATCCGAGTTTTGGGGTGAGTACTATCTTCGAGAGTCTGCAACTATTTAATATTATTTGTCTTCAATACTGAGATTTTGAAAATAACAGAAAATATATCACGCTAATTACATATATCACCCCTTTTCTTTACTTTGTAGTTCTCGGGCAGGAAAACTTTTTGAGTTGATAATTTGTGGCCTCTGAACGAATCACCGTTTTACTAAATGAAGTTTAAATCGAGTTTGTCCGAATCGAGAACGAAGGGGAGAATACTGTCATGTTGTGGAGTGGTGGCTTTAATGTTAATATGTCAAGGTGGTTAAATATATTATAATAATTTCCACCTCACAATGAATCATATAATCATATAATCGTGTTATTTGTATTTTTACTTACTTATAATTAATTTTAATCATTAATGAGTAATATCAAGCGATAGAGTAGAATCAAATTAATTAAGTATTTTTGATCTAAACTTCTCACTTAAAAACCAAAGAATCAAAATAAACTAAAATTTAAGATATTAACCGAGTTTCGGGGTGAGTTCTATCTTCGAGAGTATTATTCTTCAAAATGAGACTCTATTCTTCAAAATGAGCTTTCATGAAATAAAATACTACTAACTTTACATACTCGAATTAATCATGCAAATCTTCTAACGCCTTGAGTTAGTTCACTCAGCACTTTAATTACAAAAAAAGTTGTAAATAATATGTAAAAAACAAAATAATTATAGTTATTGAGCTTAAATAGCATTCAATGAATATGGAATAAGAGCAATGTGGTATGATTAATTGGTAACCGTGAAGTGAATATTAAAAATTAAATAAAGCTATTAAAATGAATTATTTGCATTTATCCGAATACTTAACTGTTTATGGATTTGACCACACCAATGCTCTGCTGCTAAACAAATCCCAGCATACAAGATCAAGAAATACCAATTCCAAAACCGTACCCGGTTAAACTTAATTAAAAGACCGTGTGCATCATCGGATGCACCTACGCCGGCACCACAGCGGCCATACAACTGAGAACACTTGATCCCAGCGTTCGCATCATCGTTTTTGAAACAAACAAAACAATCGCGTTCATCAACAGCGGAATACACCTGGCCGTTAGTAAGGCCTGCCCGGATATGCAAAGGCTGTTCTACAACTCACCTGAAACGTTCGAGAAGCTCGGAATCGAGGTCCACGTAGCGACCAAGGTTGACAACTTCAACTTTGGCAGCAAATTTATAAATACGGTGAGCTAAACCACCATGGAGCGCGTTTAATACCAATATGACAAAGCTATAATCGCAACTGGCTCCATGCAGAACGTTCCGTCCATTATTGAGGGAATTGACTACGAATTCGACTCACTTTCTCAGGTGCGAAGCAATTTTCAACGTATTCTGATGTGTAAGTCGTACGCCGACGCCTAGCGCTTGACGAATTTGAAAAACGCGCGAAAGATTCTAATAGTTGGCGCTGGACACATTGGTATGGAGCTGGCGTAATCTTACCAGTCCATTGGAATTCACGTCACCGTATTAGACCACAATGAGCTCGTATTAGGTAAATATTTTGATGTTGAGTACATGCAAATTCTGTAGTCAGAATGCGAATCCTTAGGTATCAAGCTCTGGATGAAGTCAAGAATCATTAAAATGCTCGAAACCGAGAGCTTTGTCCAGTTCACAGTGGAGAGAATCATCGAGTCACAAATAAAAACGGTTCAAACTGAAGCGGATTATGTTATTTTAGCTGCCGGGTTCAAGCCTAACACCATTAATATACTGAATAATTCCGACTAAACGCTCAAAAACGCTAATAATGTTATTTTAGTGAACAGAAAATAACAAACTAATATTTAAAACGTGTACGCTGTTGGTGACTGCTGCACAACATTCTACCCTTTAACTTAGAAGCAAATTTACATCCCACTAGCTTCGTAGGCGGTTAGATAGGCGGTTATAGCAGCTTATCAAGCAGCTGGAATTAATATGATGCACCCAGGATGTAACTGGACATACGGAATTTAAATACTAGATTACTCATTGGCCGCCACTGGGCTGAGTTAGTAATAAGCAATGCAATTCTACAAAAACGTTGGGCGCGTGATTTACTCAGATCACCTGTGGAACGCATACTGCGATAAGAAGATCGAAAAAGTTGTACAAAATAGCGAACTCAACAAACACTTCAATATTCACGGTGAAATGGTAAGAAACCTTGCAGACTAAATTGTTGAATCAATGGAACTCGAAGTCGAACAAGACGAAGACTCAATCGTATCAATAATACTAATTTACGACCAAGATACCTTCAAACTACTTGGCAGCCAAGTAATGGGTAAATAAGACATCACATAACTCGTAAATGCTATGTCAATCGCGTTGTAATACAATATGACTCTGTAAGACATCGCATTTTCGAATTTTGCAGGATTCGAAGGTGAGACAAAAATGTGGGGAATTCTATAAACAGCAGCTGCTAGTGTTATTTGTAACTTACCTGATTTTGAAGATATTTGAAAATGATTTTTTGTTGTTTAATTAAAGTTTTAATATTGATAATATAATTTCACTTCATCTAATTGAGCTTATGAACTTGACCCTACTTACATCTATCCAAAATATATATTATTAACAGCCTTTTTAAATTTATGCTCCACTAAATGCTAATTTCCCAATTACAAATGCCTCAACACAACCAAAGATTACATATTTAGCTAGGTACTCTGACAAAGATATTTACAAGATTAAATTCGACAAGCTTTCAGAAACAGTTGAAATATCAGTTCAAATTGGAACTGAAACATTTAAAAGAATCGTATATGTTTCAGATATTGAACTAAATCCGATTTAATTAACAAACATTTAATACTCTAAAGGTACATCACTATGCTACTAAAATTACTGGTGCGATAGCTAGTCTGATGCTATGATGAATTAAATTGTTTAATAACAAGCTAAAATAGCTATTTAAAGTTAAAACACATTCCAAAAGAGATAACAACTGAATGCTATTGATTTTGATTAATAATGGAAGAAAATATAAGATATATAATTTTTAGCTGCAGAAATAGCTTATTGCATGAGTTGCTAATTAAAACTCGAGACATTAAATAACGAAGTGCAAATAAGTAAGTAATCTGCCGATATTCTTATAAATTAAATATAACAAGTTTTTAAAATAAGCGCTTAACAAGCAGAAGAATTATCATTATCACTACTCTCAGCCTATAATGATTTCAACTGGTTTCCATTTATAGCTAGTGCTTCTGATTTTGATTAATCTAGATAAGCATAAAAGACTTTCAAATATAAATAAAATGGAATTAGAATAGATAAATTAATTGATACCATCATAAAAAGCAATTATTTCTTCAAAAACTATTAAAATGAGAAGAAAAAAGGATTAAGCGATCTAGAAATTTCAATGATATGCATAGGAAGTATTCTTGGCGCTAGCTTATTAGTTGGTTGTAGTATTTTGGTTTATAAAAAGAAACCATGTGCTAAAAAGGGATATTAAACTATTGAAGCTCCCGAAGTATGATACATATTAATTTTGTATTTAATAGAATGTTAAAATGTTGTTATTATGTTATGTAATGTTTCACTTCATAATTTCTTTTGATACTTGCTAAAATACATTAAAGAACAAAAATACATTTAAGAACCATAACCACTCCAAATGCAGACCATCATTAGAAATAATAGTTCAGACGGAATTGATCCAGCCACTGGTTAAAATGCGGATAAAGAACGCATAGAAACAGCCTTTGTTCGGGTTCCACTGCACGAAAACTTTCATTAAGCTTGTCTGAGCAATTAGTCCCAAAACTTACCAAAATTAGTTAATCATTTCTTTGTTGACTGTGACATCTGCTATGGATTTAACAGTAAATTCATAGTTTCAGCGGAACTCTAAACTGTTATTTTCCTGAATTGCAAATTTAGTTAATTTAAATAAACGCGTTTTCCTAACTACAACGGTGCTAGTCCAAATATCTTCGTTGAAACCATCGATGATAGTTGTAAATATTTTACAACCGCAGAGAAAGACGCTAATCGTTAAGTCATCGAGTTAACTATTCAGATTCTTTGTGAATAGTTAAAACTCATTAATATTCCTGAAGTTGAGAAAATGGAACTGATAAACAAATTTATTCAAAGAAGAGGTGTTCAAAACGATGATGTTTTAGCTGCTCTGTGCGCAAGTGGGTGATGATTTCATTCAGCAAAGAGGTTTATCAAACGAAGAAGTTTTGATAGCTCTAGCGAAATCTAATTAGGACTATCTTGGATTCGCCCAAAAGAAGAAAATGCGCGATGACCAAGTTTTAGTCGCACTTACTAAGAACATAATTAAGCTGTCAGATTTCATGCGAAAGAAAGGTTTGACAAATGACCAAATAGCAATAACTTTGGCTAATTCAGGTTTAACAAACGAGTAGATCTTAGTTATTTTCGCTAAGTCAGAACTGGACTTCCAAAAATTTGCCTTAATCAAGGGATTCACAGACGATGACACACTTATCACTTTGATGAAAGCCAAAATTGACATTAAACCTTTCACAGCAGCTAAAAACATGTCTGAACCAGAGATAATAAGTATTATCTAGAATTCAGATATCTCATTAACTGAAAAATCCGATCTGTTACAATAAATTAGTTTAGACCTCAGATCTGAGCAGGAAAATATTAATAACGCTTTGATCAAACGTGAGTATGAACTTACGAATGAACGTGTTCTACAATTCGTTAACAACAAATAACGTGAGCTAACTCTTGAAATCGTTTAAAGGAAGCTTAATTGAAATAAAATGAGATTAAAGACCAAAATGCACTAAAAGAAATCAAAGAGCTGAAACTGAAGAATTAAGTGCTATAAACACAAAATATGGAGATAAAACGTGAATATGAATAAACAATAGCTGACATTAGAAAGGAATATGATGCAGAACTCATCAAGTGCAACAATGAAGTTCAAACTTTGAGAATAGAATACCAAAAAGACCTTCACATGGAATGCGAAAAATACAAAAATGAAATTGAAAAGCTGAAATAATACTATGAAATTGAAAGAATAAAGGAAAACAAAATTATTGAGCTTCAACAGAAACAACGTCCTTCAGACCAAGAAATAGACATGAATGATTCCATTACAAAATAATTGTAATTAGAATGCTAATTTCTTAAAAAGCAATAGATTGAAGATAAGTAATACCATGATGAGTAATATGAATATGCATAATAGGCACTTAAACGTGCAACTCAAAGAAATTCTGAGCTTCAACTAAAATTGAACGAAGTTGACAAGGCAAGATTATTATTTATCCAAGAAATGTATTAAAAACAATATGAAATCACAAAACAGTTAGAATATAATGTAAATGAACAAGCAGCCAGAATAATCCAACTTAAAAGCGAAAACCAGTCTCTTCAAAGCACTTTGAGCGTTTTGAGAGAGTAAATCGAAAAGCTGAATGTTCAAGAGTACCAGAAGCGCATAGACATTTAAACATAGCAGCTTGAAGACAAAGATGAGTATATAACTATGTTGAAAGAAGAAATGGAGAAGATCAACGTCAATCAGTTGCAGGACAAGCAGATAGAAAAAGTATTGAACATTCTCAAGTCGGTTGAACAATGAATATAAATTTTAACTGTTTTATTTTTATGCCCACTCAACAGCAACTATCCAACTAATATATAACAGGTATTTTACTATAGCTAAGTAAAAAAATATTTATAATACTTGATTGATAATTTTTCAGTTAATTAAAATGGTTTTTCATTTTTGATTCTGCTTCATAGACTGTCTTCATAGTTTATGTAACAACTTTACTCAAGTAATAGACTATATAGTAGTAATAGTTCTTTGTTACAAATTTCCAATCAATACATTTATTATGACTCTATTATATTACTATTATATGAAACCAATAAAGATATTGCACAAATCTAGTGTCGCAACAGTTTTTAATTGACTTTGATGATAAAAGATGATAACAGATATTCATTTTTGCTAACAAAAGATATTATCAAACTAATTACGAAATTATATTATAATAAAAATAATTATACCAATTCCGCTTCACATCACTTCATATGAGTTACAGTGTGCAAACAAAGGAGCAGAGTTATGAAATGTCGTTGACCTCAACTCTCGTTTTCAACGTTGTGTTCACTGCAATCGTATTTGTAATTTTCCCGATTGGGCGCAGATACGCACCCGGTATTTTTGCGCCTTAACAACATCTGAAACACAAAAATACAGGAGCTTCCGGTTACTGGTTGTGGTTTATTGATGTTTTCTAACAGCCGCTGTCTGTGTACTCTACACGTGGGAATTTGGCGACTATTTTTGCTGTTTTCCAGGTTCTTTTGTTAACGCTCTATGCGTTCATCGCCTTCGTTTCACTCACGATTCTCGTCCCAGTTTACTGGTACGGAACTGATTAGAACTGGAACACGAATTATTTAACGTACTGGTCAAAGATAACCCTTCCTCATATTGAGCAGGGTTCGATTATGATTTTGATTCCTTATATAGTCGTCATTGTGATAACAGGCGCGACCATGTTCTTCTACCACCAGTTCACCCTTCTGTATGTGTTTTTCAGGTAACGCTGTCTTAAAAGGGTCACACCTCAAAACTTCATGGTTCTGCTGTAAAATATACCCTCTGTTTTAGACACAGCTGAAGAAGTTAAGGATGTGATATCTCCATTAATGAGCGGTGTCAAATCAATAATCCCAGTTCCACAATAATGCAATAAATTGACAAGACTATCCGAAGATATTGACTCCTTGAACCTACAACTTGAAAAAATGAGAAGATATGTTGGCGATGTCACAGTACACTACAGATATCTTAATGCTATGATTAAATCTAATATAAAATTGTTGGGTGATGCTAAAAATGTTAAAGACGAGAAGAAAATATTACAAAAAATTGCAAAATATACTAAAAAATTAGAGAAAAATAAAGAAAGCGCTGAAAAACATTTAGATGGTTTCAATAAACTGATATTAACAATTCGTTAAAAGAAAATTGATGTTTAAAAAATATTATATCAAGATTAAATCAAAGCTGACTATGTTGATTATATGACAAATTATCCTCCATAAATGCCAGATGTTATCCTTAAGTCTTTTGATCTTTTCCCTGAGAGACAATAAACTTAACGCAATATTCATTATGATGAAGGAAAATTTTAAAATAAGGTATCAAATATTACTCTAGATAAATTAGTAACAAAATAATTTTTATTTAGGGAAAAACAAAAGGATAAACCTGTTATTGGTTCTTCAGTGTTTTTATTTTGTGATTCTTAATCTGTAGCATCTGAAAAATATACAGCACTTATAGCATCAGATTCATAACAACCAGAAGCATTATTGGCTCCAAATCCAAATGAAATCGTCTGGAAAAACATGGCTATTAGTAACACTCAGAAATTCATTCGAAGAGTTATATTCGTTATCGTTCTGGCTGGTTTATTCGTTGGTTATATATGGGGTTAAACAAAATTGTTAGGAATTATAAATAATAGTTCAAATGCTTGGTATAGATCTATTTTTGATGGCGTTTGCCCTAATACTTGTATTTTTGGAGCTTCTTAATCAGGATTTTGTGTCGTTTGCGATGGATTCAGTAGCATGTTGGTGACAATGGTTCCAACTTTGTTCAACTGTATTTTAATGGGATTTTTACCTCTATTTATCAGGTGGTCAGTAAGATTATTGTGTTACCCCTCTATTTCCAAAAATATTGATTTAGAATACCAAATCTTGTTTATATTCTTGATATTAATCGTTGGTATCATTTAAGTTACACTTCCAGATATGATTGATGTTAAAAGTGGAAAGTTTTCATTAGCTGCTTTGAAAGATCTCGATATAAAATCACTTATTGATAATTTGGGTCATAACGTAGCATCTTAGCAATTTACCTTTATTAATTACATTGTGAACTAGTATTTTACATTCCCTGTTTTCAGTTTGCTGAATTTATATGGTATTACCGTTTGGTTAATTGCTCTTGGTAAGAAGAACTCTCTTGATTACAATGTCGATCTCCGTTTTATAACATTTAATTTCAATAAGTAACTTGCTTACACAGCGCATACTGTGGTCGCCAAGCCAACTTTGATTTCAAAAAATACTAACTATTTCAAAACTATTTTTTGTATTAATTTTAACTATATATTAACTCAATGTTTAGTAGCGTCTCCTTTCTATTTTATTACTTCTTCTAACCTTTTGGGCATAGAGTCAATCAAATGATTGATGATATCTAACGAGATTTACTCCAACGCCCTCTTTACTTCTTCATTTAATAAGTCATATGTGGTACATTCTTCGGGGGAAATGTTTGACTTCAGTGGATTCCAGCAGTGAAAAAGTGGATTTAAGTCTGGACTCATTACTGGAAAGCGATAGAGCTCAATGTTGTTAGCAGTATAAAAGTTTTTCATATACTTACTAAAATGTGTCGGGGCGTTATCTTGTTGCAACTTCAAGTTATGCTATTAAGTGATGGAAGTGTAACTTGTCTGAGAACTTAAGAATTGACAATTGAATTCATGGTCGTACCGCACGGCATAAACCATAATGGACCCTTATATCTATAGCTAATCGTACTATAGATCATGCACGAAAACAGTCCATATTTTACACTTCGAGAAAATGCTTCGGATTCCACTCGTCTTTAGGTGTTCTGAGCACTCTACTCGCTCGATTTGCATAGCATTTTGAGCGATACTCATCGGTATACTATAAAGTTCTCCAATATTCAATTGGTTGTTTCAGGTTCATTCGAGCAAAGTTCAAACTTTCCAATTTATGCTTTTCGGTAAGTTTTGGCTTTATCTTAGCAACATAGAAGCTTAAACTGAATTTGGCCAGGAGACGAGATACCGTTGTTAGAGACATGGAAATTCCACGAAGGGCTTAGTATTTTTCAGCTATGATTCGTCGAGTTTCGAATCTATGGCTCTGGCGATATTTAACAACGCGAAAATCTCAGCTTAGTCAAATTTTCTGACACTAGTATCGGCATGAGAAGCTTCTAGCTTGCCTGTAACTTCAAAGTGCTTAAAAATGGAATAAACAGTTTGGAGACTACATTGAAGGCAACAAGCAATGTATTTCTTGGTTGCAACAGTTTGTGATTCTGTTTCTCACATTCTCATCATTATGCGACGCTCTTGTATTGTGATCCGTCGGCTTCGTGTGTGCTTCGTCATTTGAAGGATGAAGTGAAAAAGAAATGAACCGCAGAATTAATTGAATATGTTATAATTAGCATAAATACAGTGATTTAATTTTCAAGCGCAATTATTACATAAACATTTGTTAAAATCAAAGTTGGCTCGGACACCACAGTATGTTTGTTGTCGGTTTTATTTTTGCTATCGTCGCTCCAATAACTAATGTGTTCGTTTTCATAACGTATTTTATGTTCGTGACTATAGATAGATATTTTATTTTGTATGTTAACACTCCAACAATAATGTCCGATTTGTCTTCGTAAGCTAATATGTTAGTTAATGTTATCGGTACGATTTCAATTGGGTTGATATTCATGTTAATCGCCACTGGTTGCTATTTCTTCATTCAAACTGGGCCACTGGCTAACCTTGGAGCTGCTATTTGCATTATTTGTTTAATTCTATCAATAATATTTAAGTAACGTGTTGATAAAAAGTACAAAAGATCACTGAGTGAATTAACTAGAGGACGCTACAAAGCAACTGACCAGTTATTTATTAATCCAGTTCATATTAACTCACAGTATGTTAACGAGGATGAGCAGTTCGAATCGAGATATGACATAAACGATTCAGATCAAACGAGTAAAATGATTACTGTATTGAAAAAGAAACCAACTTATAAATACAGAATGCGACTGTTAGATAAACTTTTACGCAAAACTTATATAGATTTGACTCATCTTCCTGTAAGCCAAGTTATCCTGGATGATAATAAAATAGGTGAAATCAGATGCTGTGAGCTAAATTACACAGTCAAAAAAGAAATAAAATAAGATCCAAATAAGATTAACAAACTAGAAAATACATCTCAGTTCAAGATTGATAAAAAGCTAAAACTAAATCAGTTGCCCAAAGTTGCCCAAAAATAAACAACAAAATGTTAAACATTATACCCATAATTAGAAAATTTACAGCTTTCAAAGTCTGAGGCAAAAATTGTCTATGAAGCAAAAACTCAAGTAGATAATACAGAGGTTGTTACAGGACAATTTACAGAATAAGACATAAACTTTATGGCAAGCTACACCCATCCAGCAATTTTGTAAGCAAAAATAAAGTGAAACAATAAATAAATATTTACTTATATTTTTCAAAATTAATTCTACTTCTTCACAAATAACATAGTTTAAAATGATGTATGATTTTAAAATAATAATATAAAAATGAAACAAAGATAACCATAAATTAAAATAAATCATAAAATTAATTTCATTTAATGTACGTAAATAATAATAAATAGACAACATTTTAAAAACAAAAAATCAACATATGATATATGTATCGTATTATTAAAAAATCTCACTTCAATGAAATAGTAATAACAACCAGAAAAGTTACCAATAATATAATCACCTAAGAAACTCAATAGATCATATTTAAGAACAACAAACCACAGATTATCATCGTTAAGTCAACTTGTTTAAAGCGGACTTTAAACATATTCAAAATCAAAAATTGATAATATGTCAAAGAGCTTAAACGAATATGAACACCCTGAAGACTTCTGTGATTTGTACAAAATCGCTGATTTGTGTATTGATGATTTGAACTTAAGTATTGAAGATTTTAATTTACGAAATGGAACTTGTTAAAAAAGATTTAGGACTCGTTAAATCGTAGTTAATTGCAATGAAAGAAAGATTAGAAGAATATGAGTATCGGGTTAGAAAGTAATTAAAATTACTTGTAAATATTGATAATAATTGTATTTCTTTGTTTTCAATACTGAATAATAAATGAAAATTATGTTTTAATAATAGAAATATATAATGATATTTCAAGATACTATATTTTACTTAGTTGTTTTCAAACATAGTTTTCAAAATGAATATATAATTATTCAATCTGAAAAAGAAATTGAATGTGAATTTATTTATGTTTTCATTCCATTTGAGCCGCTTAAAGCAATGCTGGGTGTGAGTAGAATGCCATAATGTTAACTTCTTCTTGAGTTCTTTCGGTTCTTTCACCAATGAAGTTTTTCTCTTCAACGAATACTTTTGGTTTGGTCAGGTCTATTTCTTCGTTCGTGTATTACTTGCTTTCAAGTATTCTGCAGCTTTTTTCACCTATTTTCATGTCTTCAACTTTAACGAGTGAAACTGGGAGTTCAGTAAGATCGACGTACCACTTTTCAAGAACGCGGTCAAAGAAATTCATCTTGTACTCAGTTTTAATCTTGAGGAGTTTCTTGAGTTCTTCGGCCTTTTGTGGATTGTTGACATCATATCTAGATTCGTAGTCATCTTTATCAGAGTAAATAGTATCGATATGGGCAGCGTTTATAGCAAGTTTGTGTGTTTCTTGGTAGTTACCACGGGCCATTTCTGTAAGAGCACGCTTATAACGGCCATCCATAACAATTTTGTAGAGTATTGAAAAGATGAGGCAAATGATACAAACAGCTGCACCAAAGTTGTAAATGGCACCCTTTTAAATGAAGAAGTAGCAACCAGTAGCGCAAAGCATGAAGACAAGCCCTACAAAAATGGTTCCAATAACGTTAACGAGCATGTTAGCTTGAGCAGAAAGATCAGAAGTTACGTCTGGGACATTCATATAAAGTATGAAATAACGATCAATAGTAACCATCATCAAGTATGTTACTAAAATGATAACATTGGTGATAGGAGCGACTATGGCGAAAATAAATCCGACAACAAACATATGTGCAGTGTAGGCCAATTGTTTGCCGAAATTAATTGAACAACTGTTTTAGTAAGTATGCGGTCGAAGATTAATTGAGTTGAGAGGTTTATTTTATGTTATTAATTTTGTTGAAACGAAATAATGTTAAGCTTGTCAGTATTTCCACTTCGCAAATAATTAACAAAATTCTCGAAATCGACTTCAACCATTTAATAGGTAAATTACTATTTTCGTGTTCAATATATATTAAAACATATTATTCGTATTTTAAATCACTTTATTCATTTTTATAAATGTGTGTGTACCCTCTTATGTCATTTTATTCACTAATATGCGTTTTATAACACTCTGGACACAAATGATATCCTTTGCACGAACACACATATCTGCTATTACATTATTTGCAGCCGACACATTACGCACTTACTTTTGTATATACATGATAGTATTTATATGCTTCTATTACTGGTCCTTTAATTGGGCTTACTACTGGTTGGTTACAACCTTCAATTTTTCGTGGTGTAGCTTTAATTTCATATTTTGTTAGATTTATTTTCATTTAATCAATTATGCTTTCAATATAATCCGTTATTTTAATTTCTTTATATTCTGGATGCAATAATTTCATCAAAGAAAACCCATTAACTAATATTACTTACATAAAATAAATAAACATCCTTGTGGTCCAACGAGTACATCGTCCTGGAAACTTAATATTTTTTGTAAGTTGGTCTATAATCAACTCCTTTATAATTATTATTGTAGTAACGAACTATTTCAGGTTGTTCTCTGGGAATACCACGAGAACTTACAAATTCTTACAATTAACAGGGTTATTTCACAAATTTTGATTTTGTATATATCATGGTTAAAGTTTTCTACTTTTTGCATTACCAGGTTTATTTTAGCTCAAAACTTCTTCTTCATGATCATTAAATATTTTATTTAGTTCTTCTAGATCATCTTCGTCATATTCATAGTCAGAATTTTCAGATTCTTCTTCATCAGATTCTATACCGTCTAAATTTGTCGATTTCTTCTAAATTATCGATTTCTTCTTCAGGTTAATCTAATAACAATTTAATATGACCATAACAGACATTAGAATGTATTTCCTCCCATTCTCTGCAAGACATTCCAACTTCATCAGCTATAAACTAATTGCGTATTTTAGTGTTCTTAGACCAATTATCTTTGACAGATCCTCGCTCTTTACCTGATATCATCATTGTAAATAGTATCATTAAGTATTTATCGAATTCTGATTTAGTTAATCTAGAATGCCCTCCATATTTCTACATTTTTCTTACTTCTGTCAAAGTTTTAATGTTATTATAGAATTATGGAGTAAATAATTATGTATGGGTTTCATAGATGCTTTCATTCATTGTTGGCATTATTTTTGTTAGGTGCGAAGTGGAAATACTGACAAGCTTAACATTATTTCGTTTCAACAAAATTAATAACATAAAATAAACCTCTCAACTCAATTAATCTTCGACCGCATACTTACTAAAACAGTTGTTCAATTAAATGTGATAAAACGCATATCTAAATTATAGTCCAAACCATTTGACTTAAATAGAGCGATTGCCCAAATAATCATACCATAAAAATTAAGCAAGCCGAAGACGGGGAATGTTAAATACTTGTTAATTATGTAGTTAACAAAAGTGAATTGTTATTGGGCAACATTTCTACCAAGGTTTTCAAAAAGTTATTCAATGCCGAGTCCTTTTAAGGCATTGATATTGAACTTTCCGTTGGTCATATCAACTAGGTCTGGGAGAGCAACTTGTACAATACCCATGATTAAGATCAGGAATATGAACAAAATCTGATATTCCAAATCTTTGTTTTAAGAAACTGAAGGGAAGCATAGTAGTTTTACAGCAGCCTCGATGAAAAGAGGTAGGAAGCTCATCAAAAGACAAGTCAGAACAGTTGGTATCATAGTCACTAACATACTGCTGAAACCGTCGCACATTGAGCAAAAGCCTGTTTGTTCTTTACCATATTCGCAGTTTCCAAAACAGAAGAAGTTAAAGAAGGAATGATGCCAATTTTCTTCTTCTTTGTAGAGAATTCCCATAAGTTCGCACTGTCCCCAGATATATGCTACAAATAAAGCGATGAGGACGATAACGAAGATGATTCTTCTAACGAGTTTTCTGTTGTTGGATACAGCCATGTTTTTCCAGACGATTTCATGTGGGTTTGGAGCTAACAATGCTTCTGGTTGCTTAGAGTTGGCGGAAACGAGTGCGGTGTACTTTTCAGCAGCAATGGACTGTGATTCACAGAAAAGGAATGCGGATGAGCCGATGGTTTCTTTATCAGCTTTTTCAGAGGTGAGTGCGAATCCGCGGTTAACGAGTCTGCTCATGCTGTAAGCTGTTGGTTGGTGAACGAATGTTTCATATTCGTATTTAACAACTGGGGCTGTTTGTTTTCTTTGCAGTAGGTCGAATGCTGGTTGGATGATTTCTGGGAGTTGTGGTGGCAGTTCAGTGATGTTGAAGATGTAGTCTGTTTTGAGGTTGTCTTCATATGCGATTCTGTGAACTTCTAGCTTGTGTTGTTTGATTTTGGCGAGGATGGTGCCGAATTCGTCTAGTGCGTGCTCGGCTTTGCTTCTAATTTTTTCTGCTTCCTTCTTTGCCTTTGCTGCTTCTTTTATCATTTGCTTTTGTTCTTTTTCGTTTGCGTCTGATGCGTTCTGTATTAAGGCTTTTGCACGGGCAGTTTGATACAGGTGGTTAACGGATAGGTCTTCAACTCTCCTCTTCATCTTCTCAAGTTTAACTTGTGAGCTCCTTATGTCACCGTTTAATTTTGTTAAAGCGTCAGAGCGGAGTGGAACGGGAACGATCGTTTTAATTCCGTTTTTGATTGGGTTCAGAACTTAACGGATTTCATCGGCATTGTCCAGAACGGAGGGGATATTTTACAAAAGGACGACGTAATTCTGGGCTATTTTGCGCTTCAAACAGCGCTGTCTGAAGAAAACGTAAATGAGTTAGAATTATGAGTAGAAGAACATGGTGGCAACGGTAATTAAAATAACAGCGAAAATGGGGACCAGATTCATCAAGGAGCCCGTTTCAATGTGAGGGAGCGTGATTTTGGACCAGAAAGTGAGATAGTTCGGGTTCCAGGACACATCAGTACCGTAAGAATAAGCCGGGATTAAAATGGTAAGAGACACCAGAGTAATCAATGAATAGAGCGCAAGAAGCATCATCTGGAACACAGCGAAAATGGTAGCCAGATTTCCACGAGTTGCATACACAGACAAAGGCTGCTGGAACACGTCAATGAACCACAGCCAATAACCAGAAGCTCCGGTATTCCTGTGATTCAAATGCTGCTGAGGAGCAAAAATTGCGGGGAAGAATCTACGCGCAATCGGGAATATAACAAACACAACCGCAGAAAACACAACGTTGAAAATTAACGTTGAAGTCAACGATAACTCGTAGGACTACTCCTTCGTCGCTGTCGTGCTGGCCATTTGATGAGAAAGGAGTGGATGATACGCAAAGTTTCAGCACAAAATTGAGAAATTGATAAAATTACAAATTATGTGTTTAATGTAACTTGTTACTTTTTAAAGCTATCACATCTTTAACAGAGGTTTATATTGATACATGACCTAGCGTTAACTTGAGTTAACATTATTAGGAATATTGATTAATAGAATAAAAGTTGGATCACTTTTCTGAGTAACCGAGGCAAGGAACGCCTGGGTTCATGGTGCCGGTTTTGATGCCGGCGTGGAAAAGCTTGCAGTTGAGGTTGCCCAATCTCTCGATAACAGTTTGAGTAATATGTCTTTCTGTTGGATTTGACCAAAGGACTTCGGAAATGGCGAGGGCTCTTGGGTACATGTGTTGTTCAATTGATCTTTCGGTAACAGTTTCGCCCCACTGGCATGGACCACCTCCGAGAACTAGTTTCTTCTTGTCTTCGCTAACTCCGGCTAAAATATCGATTTGGTAGAAATCCATCCAAGTATCTTCAAATAAGTAGTGAGTTTTGTTAAGTGGAGTCATTTGGTCTAAATACCAATTGGTGGATTGGATTGCATACATGTTTTGGTTGAGAGCTGCAGATTTATCGGTGGAGGTCCAGAAGTGGGCAACGCTCTTTTCTGTCATCGGATTGCCGTTTTGGAGGGAGTCATCCCAGTAGACCTGGTATGGGTAGTTTCCGTTTGTGATCTCGCTTATGATGCCATTGACTCTTCCGTGGAACTCTCTCCAAAGATCTTCGACGTCCATATTTCTATCCATCATATATTGAGAAATGGTAGAATCTTCCCACCAGCAGACACCAACCATTTCATCACCACCTAAATGGATCATTGGACTGATCTTCATGTTACCCTAAGTGAAAAGAGCAGAGTTGAAAATTTCGCTAAGAATTCCTTTAAGATATTCATATGACTTTTCGTTGGTTGGATTAATTGGAACATTGTTTATATTTCCAGAATAGCTTGGGCAATGAGCAACAATATCTTAATCGGCCTTTCCCCAGGCGTACACGTGACCTGGAACGTCGATTTCGAGGTACAGAATCACACCTCTCTGGTTGGCGTAGGTTTGGAGCTCAACCATGTCTTCGATGGTGTAGTAGTGGTATGGAGACCACTGGGCGGCTTTAAGCTTATTTTGAGGGGCGTTCTTGAACTGGAGTGGGACGGACTCGGCGTCGGATACGTGGAGGTGCAGGACGTTGAACTTGGCGATGGCGAGAGCGTCGACTTGGTGTTTGAGAGTGTCAAGGGAGATGTAGTGTCTGGCGGCGTCTAGGAGAAGTTCTCTCCATGGGAAGGCTGCTTTGTCTTAAATTTCAGCTTGTTATATGGAATAAGCTTTCTTGTCTTCTTTCATATCTGGATGAATATCCATGAGCTGAATTAAAGAAGCAAAAGCTCTTGATAATGCGAAATGATTAGCTGCAGTGATTTATACACTGGGAGCCTGTATTAATAATGTATACGATTCATCAATTGTGGCTATATCATATTGTTCAGATGATGATTTTACAATAGCTGTTACTTTAGTCACGACAGATAACAAGCTCTTCTTTTGATAAATCTCTTCCGCGTATGGTTCTTCTCTTGGATACATTGTTTTAGCAAAGAATTTAAAATTCTCAAAAATATGATTATTACATTGGGCTTTAGTATCTTCATATGTGCATTACAATTATAAGTTACCTAAAGAGTAGAATAAATTCGTTATTTTTGCATTAGCAGGTTTAGGAGCAATGGTAGCTTGATAACTTTAGATTATGAAAGCAATCATCTTTGAAGTGGTTTTATAATCTTATAGTAATCTATATTTGGAAAAAGGAATCTAATTATTTATATTTGAATTTGTAATGGATATTGGGATACATTTCTAAGAGGGTGTACATTTTCAAAATGTACTTACATCCATATTGTTTAAACAACATATCTTCATTATAATTACGTCTTTTTTAAAAGGAATACTACATTACCTTGCTTGTAACTTACAAGACGATGGCTGGCTTTACTTGTAAGGGAGGTGATATTTCGCTTATAAGGGAGTTTTACATGACGGAACTCCCTTATAAGCAAGTGGCAAATACCGTAGTTTTTAACCCCGTTTTTTGACCATAAATCATTCAAATTCGACATTTTCCAAAGATACATTTTGGATACATTTTTGCTTATTAGGGAGCTGAAATCGGTAACGCCCTTATAAGCAAATAGGCTTCTCCCTTACAAGCAAGGTTATGTAGTAATTTAAATAACAAAAATAAAATATTCAATACAAAATGCATCACCGTAAATTACGACGTCTTATCAATAAGAAACATCAAGCATTCCTCTTTAACCAAATAGCTCACGGCATTATCACACGTCCCCACAGAATGCCTGGTATTGGAATTCCAGTTAATTTTTATACAAATTTTATTTGTTAACTCAGTTGAGGTTGATTTCTTACTTTTTCCAATTCTGCATCACTCATCGCTAAGATTGAATGGAATTGAGCTACTGGTTGATTATTTACAAAACGAATTGCTGCAAATTCAGATGGAGCAAGACATTATTTTGATGTTATGTAAGCTTCAAAATCAGTGAGTATTATATTATTTGATTCAATTGATTAATAAGTTTGTTCTTCAGTATATTCGGTGTATTCATGGTTTATAGGTTATTTAGCGGTAACTTATTCTTCTACATCTGCCGTTACATTTTCAACAACTTTTTAATGTCTTTTTTGTTTTTCTGAAACGAAATCAGCCATATCTTTAAACTTTACCATAGTGTCTAACTAAAATGTAGATCGCTATAACAACTATTAGGGATAAAATCCGGGCACATAGTAATAAAATCTTGATTGTAAATATAATTATATGACTTAATTGTTGGTTTTATAGCATTCATTCCAAGTAGTGGCTCTTTAAATATCAAGCCTATAAATTAATCGCCTATTCGTGTGCTTGCTAATTTACAATGACAATGTGATGGTTTAAATTTATCATTTAGCAAATTAAATACTTTTTCAGCGTTATTTCTTTCAATTTTAATTATGATAATTGGTGGAACTGTTGTTTGGCAGTTATTATTTTCGAGTTTGTGTTACGATTCAATTTCTATGTATTATTCTTTGGTGAATTTGAGTTTATTAAATGTATTTTGGTCAATAAATGCTGGTATTATTTCGATTGGTTATTTGTGTACGTATCTTTTGTACTCTTTGGGTATCATGTACCAGAGTGTGTTATAATTTATGCATTTGTGACTAAATATGATACCAATATGAGTTGAATTCCCGTTTTGAATCGTGTTTATCTTTAAAACATTATTCGCGAATACGCTTTGAATTTGATCAATCAGTTTTTAAGCTCCACCATCCTCAACCATGATAAGCATTTTTGGCCCAACAAATTCTTCGAGCTCTTTTTTAAATTCGGATCCAATTTGCTCTAGTTACTTCCACTCCTCTTTTCTGAATTGTAATTCGGTGAATATTTTAACAGGAATTCCGTTTGGGCACTTTTTCATTGGTTTGTCCGCCTTAAACCGCTCACAGTTTTGAGGTAAAAAAGAAATGCGTCTCAGTTTTGACAGTTTTCCAGTTTGAATATTATATAAGAACCCTGAAAACAAATTGAAAGATTTAACAAATACGTGCTCATAAATGCAATTGTTTTTAATAAATGATTGTTGTTATTGAATTGAACTGAAATTAATTATCAAACATGGTGCTGCTTACAGTTTTTGAAGCGTTAACTACGATTATTCGTGAACACGCTCGTACTGATCCTAAGAAAAACAAAGACTTTAAAATATATCCGAACTGAAGCAAGAAGGAGATTTTAAAATTAACTTCTTGTTCATTATACAGGTAGCAGTCTCTGGAGCCAACTCTTTTAAATACTTATAGTCTACCAAATCTAAAAGACAATACATTGAGTAGTACGTATACTCATTATCGTTTACAATTTTAGAAATAATTAACTCGTCGTACAAATAAGAGAGTTTTTGAGAATATTGTTTCACACTGTCGGCATCCTTTGATTTTAAAAGTAAGAGTGGTCCCTTACTAATACTATTCATTTACTTAGGAGTGAAAATTAGAATTCTTATATAACATAATACAAATAGGAATAAAAAATTGCATCATAACTCACACATTTTCTAAATTGTTTACTCTTCAATTCCAAAATCATTGATAAAATCACATGATGCAAAAAGGACTTAGCCAACTGGCTCATTCCATAATTAAAATGCGTGCAACATTAGCCTTGACTAAAAATCTTAATAGAAATTATCATTGTTATAAGTCATATCTCCTATTATCGGATGACCTATTGAAAGTAAATGTAAACGGAGTTAATGTCTTCTGCCTGTTCTTGGCTTTAAAAGAAGAAGAGTTTAGTCTTTTTCTTAATTGTACTGTAAAGGTGTAACTTCTGTTTAGGCTTCAAGACCTTTTTCGTCTATTTTCATTTTAAAGCCTTTAATATCAGTTTCATCATCCATGATTGCTTTATCTATTATTTATTTGTTATTAATTTATCCTTTGACAACAGCTATATAATACTTTTTAGTTTTCCTCATTTAAAATTGTTTTGCAGCCTTTCCTGCTGCTCTTTTATTGAGTCCTAGTAGCATTACACCTGAAGTAGCATAATCTAATTAATGAACAAGCTTTGGACGAATCTTTATATAATTTTCAACAAATTTTTCAACGGTATTTTCATAATCGCCATCAATATGATAATTATATGGCTTATTTATAGCAATATAAAACTAATTTTCAAATATAATTTCAGGTTCCATTGTTGTGTGGTGAAAAGAAACTAACTGTATAAAACTAATTATTTAAAGTAATTCCATTTCAGTATTAAATGTAGAAAATTGCGCAAAAATATGAATTACGCGTTGATAAAAACTATCCACTTGCATAAGAGTATTCTTACATCAATAGAAAGTAGTATAAAAGTTATAAATAAATGAAAGTTGGTGATTTAGACTATAATTGGGACTTATTAGAAAATATTAATAATATGTATGATGGAATGATTGAATAAGAAAATTTGTTAAAAGTAAAAGACTAAACGGTCACTGTCAATGGACATATCTCAATGTATTCTCCTAGAAAGCCAAAATCACAAATATAGAAGGAGCTCAAACAATCAAATAGGTATTTGAAAGCGGATATACCAACTCTTCCTCCTCCAAAAATTAAGTAGCAGTAAAGGCCTCTTTCGCCCTTGTTTAGAATTACATCGTTTTAATGAATTATACTATTTATATAGATCATATTTGTTATTTATAATGTATAACAAAATAATAGTCATATTTAAACAAGCTTACAATTCACTCGCTAAAGTATTCTCTTTCTACATCGAAGTATAGTTTTCGGCAGTTTTTAACGATTTCGACGACCATGACAGCCATTTTTCGTTCGAATGCGTGTATATCGTCTTCTTAGTTTTCTATATTGTAAAGGTATTCTTTGATTGAGTTATTTAGTTGATTAATTCCGTCGAATATGTGCAGATTTTTCCGTTGTGTTGGGCAGAAGGTGTCTTCGATTGTGTCAATTAGTTCTTTGAATTCATTTTTTATTTGGAAGTATGTTTTATTTTCAACTTCAAATTTTTGTGTATACTGTAGAATCCCGTATAGTTTGTTCTGTAGAACTTAATTTAAGGACAATTTGAGTTTGAATACATGCGAGGACATAATTCGGTGCCTCCTATCAATTATTTTAGTTTGATTTAAAGTGCACTGAATCGAATTGAGTGTGTTTAGTGCGTTTTAGATGTTCATGAGCTAATTTCTGATTTAATTCAGTTTGTTATAGTTCGGTTCGAGAATCGTTTACAGGATTTAGCCCAGCAAATGTTATTTGGGCACCTAAAAATTAGCGTGGGATTCGTAGAGGTTCAGGCACGGGCTGTCCACTCCCAAAGTGCTCAAATCGTTCAATGACAGCGAGTTCTGGAGGAAGAAGTGGTCGAAAACGAGCGACTGAATTTTTTGTTTTACATTGGTGTTCTTCATCTCCAGAACAATGGAGTGGTTCATAAACTGCAATAGTAAGTGCAGGGGTTTAATTAAAAGTTAGAACGAGAGCTCGGGGGCAGATTTAAGTAATTCGTCAGTTACTTCTTAACAATTGAATATTTTTGACTGAAAACGCTGCGTTTTCGCCTGAGTTGTGTGAATAAACGACGCCTGTAAATGCTCAGCGAACTCCACTTGTTTTTATTCTGGTTCTGCATTTTCTTGTTTAATTAGATTAAACACAGGTTATTCAATTTCAATTACTGAATTGATTATTTCAATTTGATTTTCTGAAATGTTTTGAAGCTCTTCTTACTCGTCAGGAACCTGTGTGTTAATTAAGGAGCGGATTAGCTCCTCGTTTTCCTCTGTGTTCAAGGGTTAATCGCTTTCTTTTTGCAAATGGACCGAATGAACGATAGGTTGCTGAATATATCGTTATTTTGCGCGGCTCAGATATATATCGTACAATCTTCCACCTCTCTTCTTTAGGAGCTGTTCGAACTCTTCGTTGTTGTATTTAAGTTTTTAAAACACCTCTTCCTTAAGTTCGTCAATAATGTCGTTTATTATTTCCCTTTCAACGGAGAAACCAATTTACACCTCGACTTCCTTGTCCAGAGCATTTGGTTAATACTAAACTACTAAATCTTATTCATTAACCGATTCAATAGCAATGTGCTATCTTACTATTTACTCTAATTTGTTTCTCAAATGGAGTTATTACCGATTTTCGTATTCACTTTGACTTAACACCTCAAACTATTGCATATTCGCGTTTTTATACATTATCATGTTATTCTGTTTTTGAAGCTATAAGTACGTTTAATAGTCTTGATAGTTGTATGAACTATTTATTAGAGAATATATCTAATCTGGATCTAGTTATTCATCGTACTTATAGTAATTGTAGAATCGCTCATATAAATATTCAATAATTTGACGAAGTGGCTTTTTATGAGAAAACTCGATTAATTAATTGAATTATACGCTTAAATCTTCGAAGTCTACATTTTCAGATGACTAATCATAATTATACATCTACATTTTTTGAAGAAACAATGATATTTAATCTTTAATTATTTTTATAAAATAGAATTTTAAATAGTCAAATACAATTGAATCTGATAACTTTAAATTTGTGCATAAGGTTTTTATTTTGTCTTGAAACGCCATATTATTAACTTGTGTTTATATTTAATATATTATTTGTAATTAATTTAGCTCAGTAAAATTATTACTTTTTATCATCAAATTAAGCTAATTTTATATAAATGTTATATAATAATCGTTAATTGGTTATAAAATATTTGAATATTAACTTTTATATGATACCAAGTCCAAGTAATACTTGCTAAGTTTATACTACTAATTTATATCAATATTAGTATTCTAAACTTAGTCTTTTGTGGGTTTTAGATGATTCTTTCTTAAATACAGGCAACAAATTATCTGAATAGTTGTTAAATACTTCTACTTTGGTTGTATTTCGTCTAGACGTTCAAATAAATTGAAAATCTTTTAGAATTTGTCTAACTTTTGAACACAATTTAGATTTACTTCTAAACTACTCAAAACTTTAGATAAAGTTTCAGTTTTTATAGTTTCATATTCAAAATCTGTTTCTTAAAGTGTGTTTAATTATATTAAATCATTCGAATACGATGGTTTAAACCCGAGTATATATTCGAGTGCAGTGTTAATTTATTCAGCATTAAATAATAATTTTAATTGTTATAAAAATTTCATTATGTGATGTGGATTTTATGTTATACTATATTACACTTTATTTCAATTAATTATTCATATATTTAATTCACACTCCTGATGATGGGTTGTGGTAATATAGCTGAATACACACAGGATATTACAGAATAAGAAACAAAGAAATTTTAAATACAAAATATAAATGAGCAGAATTAATAGAAATATATTTAAAGATAGAGCCCACGGTAGTTAAACTTAAAACAACTAACTGTATGTATTGTGGGCTGTACGCACGCCGGTACGATGGCAGCAATCGCCCTACGAAATATGGATCCGAAAATTCGAATTATAGCTTTTGAAAAGACGCCTACTGTTTCATTTTTGAATTGCGGAATTCACTTAGCTGTAAATAAAACATGCTCAGATTTATCTAAAATGTTTTACAATTCTCCTGTAAATATGCGTAAGTTAGGGATTGAAATTTATACTAATACATACGTTGAGCACATTAATTTTCAAAACAAGCAGTTATTGGCTCTGGATTAGGTTGGTTAAACACAGCAAACCTTCTAATATGATAAATTAATAATAGCCACTGGTTCAAAACCGGTGATACCTCCAGTAATCGATGGAATTGATTACAATAAGGATCCTGTGGATGAGATACGTAATAATCTGAATCGTATTCTGGTAGTAAAGACCTATAAAGATGCGTAGCGGTTAATAGCGTTAAAGGACGTGAAGAAAATCTTAATCTTGGGCGCTGGTCATATTGGAATGGAGATGGTGTGGAGTTTCTAGTCCATTGGTGCAAAGGTAACTGTTTTGGATCACGGTCCGCACATAATGGGAAAGTATTTCGATCCTGAGTACATTCAAATCTTGGAGGACGAGTGCAAGAATCTTGAGATAGAGCTCTGGATGAAGGCCAGGGTGGTTAAAATGCAGGAAACTCAGTATGGTGTGTAAGTAACTGTAGAGCGCATAGTAGGTGATACGATCAAGACCATTCAGGCCATTTTCGACTACGTATTATTAGCTATCGGTTTCAAACCGAACACAGAGTAATTAATAGCCGAGTCCAGCAATCAGCTTTGGAACATGAAGAACGTGATCCTGGTGAATCAAAAGCAGTAAACATCAATCACTGACGTCTACGCCATTGGCGACTGCTCAACCTCGTATCACACACTCTTGAACAAGTAAACGTACATCCCACTTGCTTCTCACGCGGTCAGACAGGGAGTGACAGCAGCCTATTAGGCACTGGGAAACGAGCTGAGAACGGCCGGAACTAACTGCTCTTATGGGATTTAACTGTTCAATTACTCACTCGCTTCAACCGGTTTCAGCTACGAACAGGCGGAGAAAATGTTCACGAACGTGGGGAGGATTGTGTACTCGGATTATTTGTGGCAGAAATACTGCGAGAAGAAAGTGGACAAAGTAATTTAAAAGGAGGAGCTGGGGAGCCACTTCACAATTCTGGGAGATATGGTGCGGGATATGGCGGATATGATCGTGGAATCGTTCGATATGGACATAGAGCAGACAGAAGATCAATTGGTCTCGGTCATTTTGGTTATTAATCAAAATAACAACAAAATAATCGGATGCCAGGTAATGGGCAAGCAAGACATCACACAAATTGTTAACGCAGCCTCAATCGCAATCCAAACAGGAATGACCATTCAAGAACTAGCATTTTCTGACTTAGGAGGATTCGAAGGAGAAACAAAACCATGGGGAATCCTGCAAATGGCAGCCGCTAGCGTAGATATCGCCGTTCCAGACTTTGAAGAAGAAGAATTTTGAAAATAGAGTGAGTCACTTAAATATAATTAATAATAGAATCTCAGTTGATAAGCAAATTATTTCGTGAGTGAAAAGAAAAGGTGAAATTAAAGAAAAAGGATGAATAGTTTAAACTTATTTACAGGCCAATCCAAAAGATTTAAGAAGTCAAAACTCTAAAATATACTCTTAACTCATTTATTTCAACAATATTTTTGAAAAATTGAAATTATAAGTGAGGATATATATAGTAAGGATATAACTAACTTAGGTTGTCTGAGGAGGCTATTCAGAGTGACAATCCTAGAAGATGAGGTATGATATTGAGATTAGTTTGAGGTAACGTTATGTGTAACTAAGTTTGGATTTGTGGATTGCCATGATTTATGAGATGAAGATGGAATGATTAAATTGAGCCTTAGTACTGATGATAAGGTTACAGTTAAGTGAGTCATTTTATAGTAAGGATATATGGTTTCCATTGATTGGATACTAAATATTATTTTGAAATTTTCAATTGAATGATGATAGATTAATTTTCAACATAGATTTTTCCAATATACAATTCTTGATTGAAAAAATATCAATTAATTTCCCCGTTTTACAACAAGGAACGCCTATTTTCGTTTGTATTATTTAATTTAATTACAACGTATTCAAATTTATAAAGATAGACTTTGTTTAGATACAAACATAAAGTCGATAATCACTATATAAGGAAGAATATATTCGCTTCTGTTTGAGCAGCTTTAGAACTGAGTTATTAGAACCGATATCTAATAGAACTGATAATTTCAGAATATTCACGCCTGAGTTGTTCGTGTGAAAATAGCCTTCTCTCCAGATCTCTTCCACTTCTCATATGTCGAACTGTTGTAAACGATTTTGCGTGAAGCTTACCTACAGCATGATTATATCAGTTGTATTCTTTACTGGTATCTTCTTCTCGGTCGATGTGTTCCTTAAATAAATGTGGTTCCACAAGAGCAAGTTCAACATGAACGAATCGACCACTTTGCGATCTGGTAGCAGCATGGCCGAAATCAGGACTCCGATTATGGGCCTAATAATTGGCTCTGGCTACTACAACTATGATACTATGTGCTATTCCAACTACTTTAACAAAACAGAAGAGTTCAAGTACTACTACGGACCAACCACCACTGTAGAGGTGAACGGAGTTGATGAAGAAATTAAATGCGTTAACTCGGACTATGTTACGAACAAAGTCGGAGATGGAATCAACAACGTTATATTCTACAGCACTTTCTGGTGCGCTGTTATTGGAACTGTTCTTGGCGCCGTTCTCTTACTGTGCGTTTGGTTTTGTTGCACTGGCTGGTGCAGATGCTGTTGCAGCTCCGAAGCAGAGTACACAAAACTCAAGCTTGTTTACGTATGATTCTTTTAATAATATAATATTTTTCCGTCGTATAACTTTTGAAGCTTAATTTACCTTGTTGTAAAAGAATTTTGAATTATGTATGAGTAAACAATAACAGATAAAACTACGAATCTTCTAAAAACAGCAAAGTACAAACCCTATTTGAACTTTGGCCTCACTTTATCTACTCCATTATATTTGTTTCTCAGTTAAAGCTTTCTTTGTGTATAACTCCATTTGCGTTTGGTAACCGTATCACATTCATCAGCTTTCACTATTAACTATTGAAGATAGCTACGATGGAGAAAGCACAGCGTGGTACTTTAATAGACATACTGAGTAGCTTTGGTTTTACAAAACCAGTTTTGTTCTATGTCTTCTCAAAGTACTACCATTCCAGAAAGTACAAAAATGAAATAGATATTTAAAAATACGGCTTTAGACGGCTTTGCATTGTTCGTTGGTAACGAGCTGGAATATATAGCAGGGTGGGTCTTTGCGTTGAATGTGTGGCTATCATTTGCTGGCCGCTGTATAATTTTAGATTTGGGTTTCTGTTTTAGGTCACGCACTGGCTCACCTAATTATTTTGTAGTATGCGGTTTCAGAAGCTGTTATTACAACTGAGAAAACTAATATTGATCGCTTTATGACTCGACGTCCGATAAGTGAGTAACTAGATTTGGACTGAATCTGGTATAATGTGAGTTATATTGGTTATAACTAAATATCTGTCTTAAAGTCAATTATATACAGCTCACTTTCTGCTGCGCTTTGCGCGTTATATAACTAAATTTAATTTAGTTTATGTTTTTTATTATCGAACTAAAAATAGTTCGTGTTTTTTTTGATACTAAGTTTCTAATTTAATAAAGTAACGACAGTCGCCAGGCGTAAATGATAACAAGTCATACATTGATTTTCTAAACGTTGCACACGCGGGTAATATGTGAACAAGGACGTTGAATATAGTATTCGGGTTTTCCGTCGATATTTTAGAGTTTATATTTATCACGAAAGTATCACAGTCCAATTCTGCTTCGGACTATCATCGCTAATTATAGTGCTCAGCTTTGTGAATTCGTGTGAAGGGTCTGTAAGCTTATTCCTATTTGTGCAAAGTTAACTGTTGAATATTTATTACGACCAGATTGATATTGCTTTACTATAATGTCAATCGCCTGGATACTATGTAATGGATGTGTCCGATCACTCTATTTTGTGGAATGCGATTTCCGAAACTACTATTTTAAGGCGAGTTCTAAAAATAAGGGTCGTTAACCACTCGTTACACGTGGTCACAGCACAAAAATCGGCGGAATCCCGCGTTACAAGAGTATCAACTAAAGATATTATGAACTCGCTCTTTTACGCTAATTGTATCTGTGCACTATTTGTTGTGCTACTTATGCTAAAAATGTGATAATTATTTAGTTTGTGTATTTTAATATCAAGCCGAAAGCAGCCTGTGTAACTTTTGAAGCTTAATTTACCTCGTTGTAAAAGAATTTTGAATTATGTATGAGTAAACAATAACAGATAAAACTACGAATCTTCTAAAAACAGCAAAGTACAAACCCTATTTGAACTTTGGCCTCACTTTATCTACTCCATTATATTTGTTTCTCAGTTAAAGCTTTCTTTGTGTATAACTCCATTTGCGTTTGGTAACCGTATCACATTCATCAGCTTTCACTATTAACTATTGAAGATAGCTACGATGGAGAAAGCACAGCGTGGTACTTTAATAGACATACTGAGTAGCTTTGGTTTTACAAAACCAGTTTTGTTCTATGTCTTCTCAAAGTACTACCATTCCAGAAAGTACAAAAATGAAATAGATATTTAAAAATACGGCTTTAGACGGCTTTGCATTGTTCGTTGGTAACGAGCTGGAATATATAGCAGGGTGGGTCTTTGCGTTGAATGTGTGGCTATCATTTGCTGGCCGCTGTATAATTTTAGATTTGGGTTTCTGTTTTAGGTCACGCACTGGCTCACCTAATTATTTTGTAGTATGCGGTTTCAGAAGCTGTTATTACAACTGAGAAAACTAATATTGATCGCTTTATGACTCGACGTCCGATAAGTGAGTAACTAGATTTGGACTGAATCTGGTATAATGTGAGTTATATTGGTTATAACTAAATATCTGTCTTAAAGTCAATTATATACAGCTCACTTTCTGCTGCGCTTTGCGCGTTATATAACTAAATTTAATTTAGTTTATGTTTTTTATTATTGAACTAAAAATAGTTCGTGTTTTTTTGATACTAAGTTTCTAATTTAATAAAGTAACGACAGTCGCCAGGCGTAAATGATAACAAGTCATACATTGATTTTCTAAACGTTGCACACGCGGGTAATATGTGAACAAGGACGTTGAATATACTATTCGGGTTTTCCGTCAATATTTTAGAGTTTATATTTATCACGAAAGTATCACAGTCCAATTCTGCTTCGGACTATCATCGCTAATTATAGTGCACAGCTTTGTGAATTCGTGTGAAGGGTCTGTAAGCTTATTCCTATTTGTGCAAAGTTAACTGTTGAATATTTATTACGACCAGATTGATATTGCTTTACTATAATGTCAATCGCCTGGATAGTATGTAATGGATGTGTCCGATCACTCTATTTTGTGGAATGCGATTTCCGAAACAACTATTTTAAGGCGAGTTCTAAAAATAAGGGTCATTAACCACTCGTTACACGTGGTCACAGCACAAAAATCGGCGGAATCCCGCGTTACAAGAGTATCAACTAAAGATATTATGAACTCGCTCTTTTACGCTAATTGTATCTGTGCACTATTTGTTGTGCTACTTATGCTAAAAATGTGATAATTATTTAGTTTGTGTATTTTAATATCAAGCCGAAAGCAGCCTGTGTAACTTTTGAAGCTTAATTTACCTTGTTGTAAAAGAATTTTGAATTATGTATGAGTAAACAATAACAGATAAAACTACGAATCTTCTAAAAACAGCAAAGTACAAACCCTATTTGAACTTTGGCCTCACTTTATCTACTCCATTATATTAGTTTCTCAGTTAAAGCTTTCTTTGTGTATAACTCCATTTGCGTTTGGTAACCGTATCACATTCATCAGCTTTCACTATTAACTATTGAAGATAGCTACGATGGAGAAAGCACAGCGTGGTACTTTAATAGACATACTGAGTAGCTTTGGTTTTACAAAACCAGTTTTGTTCTATGTCTTCTCAAAGTACTACCATTCCAGAAAGTACAAAAATGAAATAGATATTTAAAAATACGGCTTTAGACGGCTTTGCATTGTTCGTTGGTAACGAGCTGGAATATATAGCAGGGTGGGTCTTTGCGTTGAATGTGTGGCTATCATTTGCTGGCCACATATTAACTTTTTCCCGATTTAAAACTATTAATTTATAGTATGAACTTGTATTACTTACAAACAAATTATTGTTACATGTTATTATACAATAAATAGTCCGCACTCTGCATCCGGAATGTCCTCTTCCACACGCTTGATGAGCCCCTTTGGCTCTAATATATGCTGTGAGCATACACTGATGATGTAGTTACTGCATGGCTATATTATACAATAAATATATTTCTTTTCTAAACTCAACTAATATAATAATTAATTAGAATATTTTCATTTATTTTAGTTAGCTAAAATTATATTTATATACCACTTGCATGGTCTACATTTCAAGCGCATGTCTTTACGGCAACATAATTCGTGTTGGAGAAGCGGCCTCATACCCTATTTATATTATTAAACATGATTTCTTCTATAATAGTAATATATAAATAACTCTAAGCTCCTAAAACCCAAGTAATATGTACAAATGGTATTTTATTGAATAATATTAATTATAATTATTGTCAGAAAAATAAATAGCTCAATAATATAAAAATTGATGATAATATAATCTTAACTTAAAAGTCTTCTCATTTATTTTTATATTCTAACTAGACATAATCATCTTAATTAAATATAAATGTCGATAATATAAATGTAAATATTTTTACTTTGTTTGGTTTAAATATGTAATAGTAAAGTATAGATGACTCAACAGTGAACATATCTCTTAATTTTAATGTGGTAACAGGTGCACTTATCTGCATTTAATGTGATTTAATATCTCACAACTCAACATATATATTTTGTGCTGAGGGTTAGTAATTATCAGCACTCGTAATCAACTCGTAATTTAATATTCAGTTAACAAACTGCTTCATATAATATAGATTAAATAGTAATTAATCAGCTGGTATTGTTAACGTAATTAATTCATCACTTGATTCATTTTCACTGATTGAATGTAAACTAAGCGGCTATAATTTTTTAAGCTCAGAAAACAACGGTTATATTTCATCAACAGTAATTGTTAATGTGTCAATTAACCTACAAAACTTACGTGTGTGCGTTTTACAAATAAACTAATTTGGAAAGTATAGTTCGGGTATTACCATAACTGGAAATATTATAGTTGATTGTATTATTTGTTAAACGAACTAATCGGTCAGTTATGGTTTGTGTGTTAATAGTTTGTAGTATAGTCAGCTGCTCGATGACATGTTATAATGCGTTTATCCATTTATATATTAATATGATGTTTGTGTTTGCGCTAGTGGATATATGTTTAACAATTCAACATGCATCGATGTTATTAATTCACTTAACAAATTAGAATTTGAAAACCAATAAAATAATCAGAATTTGTAAAATACCATTAATTAACTTACTCAAGTCCAGACAAACTTATCACAGAGTATCATTGATCAAAATCAAATAAATATCAATATCTTAACATATTTCACAGAAAATATGAATAATTTGAACTAGTCTATATAATAAGGAGATTCAGAGTAATACAATAACTTGCTGTACTATGTAACATAATTAGACAAAAGTATTTATAACAATAATAGCATACAAACTAAAACAGCACAACATTTATAGGACTAAATTGATTATCTAATGAAAAATATAAATTAGAATCAAACAAATAATACTTCTAACAATACCTACTACTTTGACAATGGTATAATCATAATAAAGTAAGATATTTACATACATACATTTGACATTGCTGCAATAACTTAGTAAGTAAATTATAATTCTTATTACTATAATGGGTTTGTATTTGAAATGGAGACTAACATAAACAATGCATTTTTTAATATAGCTGACAATACGTATGATTAAGTACACTTTTATAGTTTGTTTTAAGTACAGAAACAATTTTACAATATCAAAATATAAATAGGTTAAAATTACAATATAAAAAATAGTTTATTATGTAGTTCTATAATTAATGCTTCAATAATAAATATGAGCATAATATCAAAATAGTTTACATAATTGTAGGTTCAGAACAACACTTTAATAATTATTACATATTAAACATAAAATTTGACAATATATAATATGTTATTAAATTTAACTTTTAATAAATCAAGTAATGGAGAGATATATTTGATAAATGATGCTTAGTATAATAGTAATATAACTAATTATTAAGTGTTAGGATCCTATTATAGTTAATAATCTGTTGCTTTATGTGCAAAATAAATTAGTTCAATAAGTAATATTACAATAAACAATTTAAATTTAATGCCCTCTGAATTTAGTGTTGGTAACTGTTCTTCTTTTTTGTTTTATTATGTTTTAGGCCAGTTGAATATAAATAACATTTTAGTTGCTTTTGGTAATAATTCAAATATCAGGTAATTAACTGAGATAAGTTCAACTAACTCCAATTAGTTTATATTTGGTGGTTTGATTTGTTATTATGATACAAATTCTTACAAAAATATTATAATTTAGTAGATTGTAATAGATAGTTCAATAATATTACAAACAGCTTATTTAAATTAATCTGGAATACTTATTGGATATACACCAAATAATATTACTAATCCATTATCTGGTTAGTTATTATTGAATAATGTAGCTATAAATTAAATTATATCATCTAACTCAACGTTTAACTAATTTGGTTTGATTGGATTTATATAAGGAACTATAAAATTCTCTTAATCGTCGATATTCTTATATCTTAACGGAAATACATTTACTAATACAGGAATAATAGGTTAAATGAATTCTCCACGTTATAAACTTGTTGGATTAAACATAACTTTAAATGTAATTTAAAGTATTAATAGTAGTAATAACGTTGCTGTTATAGGATTTATATACGATTAATTTAATTATTCTTATTGTGGAGGTTTAATGCAATATATTTAACTTATTAATAGTAATTTGAATGTAGATTCCGGCGCTGGTTTCATTTACTACGCTTATTATAATATGTATTATACAAACTTATATCTTATATCTGATAGTTAAATTATAAATACTTCAATTTTAACAAAGCATGGAAGCAATGCTATTTTTAAATACACAAGTGGAACTATGAAAATTATTAATGTTTAATTAATATCAATAAATTTAACGTGTTCAGTTACAGGATGCAAAAATTACATGATTGCAGTAGGCTCCTTTTCTATAGTAGATTCATCCTCTTAAGGATATAACTATATTAACAACATATTAGTTGATAATTGTCCGAGTTTGGTGAACAATTCTAACAAAGGATGCTGATTCAGATTGAGATGTTGCATCAAAAGTTATATTTTATATACTATATATTATATTATTAGGTAAATTGAACAGCTGTTAAAGTATTTTTTGTGGTCTAAAATTAGTTGAGTTGATTTTATGTTATTAATTTGAAACATAATAATGTTAAGCTTGTCTGTATTTCCACTCCACTAATAATGAAAGAAATATGACTATTTTCATGTATTTCATAAGAGACTTAAAAATCTAAAAATGTATTTATGGTTTATCTGATTTATTTAAACAAAATAATGGTGATATCGCCTAAATTATTAAATTAACACTGTAGTTGATCAATCGCTAAGTTTCTTCTCCTCTCAGCTCTGGATTATGTCGTTTTCGATTCGTTTCCCGTTTAAATTTAATTCGTTTTGCAAACGGATTCATATGGTAAAAGTTTTAAAGAACCAGTTTATCATTGCATTTCTTTTTCACTAAGTTATTATACAATAATTATATTAATTTAGCTAATTATTAAAAGTTATACTATGTTGCTGATTGATGAATTGAAGATGAAATATATAATAGTATGAAATATGGTTTAAAATTTGAGGAAATAATAAGTTACTTATAGTTATAACTAGGGGTGGTTTTGGTGCGCAAATTGCGAACCAAAATAAATTTTGCGCACCAAAGTGCTGCGAACGTCGTACGCATGCGCACCATGGTTCCTGCGCACCAAAAATTTAAATTGGGAACCAAAATTATGAATTTTTTATAAATTTCAAATAATTTCAATATAATACGCTATATTTCAAGATAATATAGTTTAATATACTTTTAAATTATGTACATATACTAGTTAGTGTGATATTAATACATTTTTTAAGAATCGTTGTTGGAGTGAAAAAGTAAGATATTTATATTAATTAATTTATATATGTTTAATATAGCGTAAACTAAAATATATTGAGAAATTATTCACTTAAACAGCTTTTAAACTCATTTTGCAAAATCAATTATTGTTAATTTAGTTTACAAATTTTGAAGTGAAATATAATTTTTATACAACTGTATATTTCTCAAAATATCTGCGCACCAAAATTTAAAATGCGAACCAATTGCGAACCAAAACCACCCCTAGTTATAACTATATCTTAGATAAGGTATAAAAGATAAATGGTATAAAAGATAAAACCAATCCTCATGAACGACCCAAATTCTGAAACTCGTGTTCCACAGGTCCCTGGTTAATAATATAGTGTATAGAACTTATCTGACTAATAAGTATTAAGACCGCCGTCATAGGCTCAACAAATTAACCACACCCAACAAGAATCTGGATAAAATCCCAGAAAACCAACAACCTTCTAATTAACCCAAGTAAACGAAGCAGAACAGCATAAATTCATGCTAAGATGCGTACACCTGACTTACGTCGACCTAAAAGAAATTGAAGATTTTTGCGCAATCTCTAAAGAGCGTGTCCCAATAGATATAGATCAGGCACAAACACTATATCAAAACTATACTGTTGCATATCATCAAATTAACAATGCCAATTTCGTGTTCGTTTCAGCTAACCTTGACTAAGTTAACTGCAGAACCACATTTGGAAACCCAAAGAAAACAGAATATGCCAAAGTCCAAGTGGGATATATAGGAGACATGATATACATAGATCATAACAGATCACTCATAGAGAATATCTAAGATAGCCTATTCAACCTAGTCATAATCTTTGAATTCCTTGATAGAATAGAGATAATCCCTATCACAAGCTGTACATCTATAAACAATAACATTTTCTCCTTTAAAATAGGACAGTATGAAATTCTCTAGAACCTGGAAATCCAATACTTGATATCCGTACATGCTTTAATCCAGAAGTAAAAAGAAATCGCTGGATACGTCCCACCAGATCTAAATTTCTCGCTTACTGCAAGGAAGATATTGACATATTAAACATTCCCAGATATCTTCCAAATCATGATGACTACCACAATGTAGCGAATTGCCTATACGCACGATTTCTTAGATGCTCGGGAAAGCGCATGGAGATGCTCGTGCGATAATACCGACAGAGCACTAAGCGACATGATATAGCATATATTCTCAGCTGATTCAACGTAATGGCACTCTATCAGTGAAGTGGCACCAAAATAAAAATATGGATCATAAATGGAAAATAATTTCCTACTATACAAATGCTCACATTCGAGTTGCAAATAAATTATGCATGACACTAAAGGCATAGAATAACACCTGTAACGTGCTATGAAATCGACAAATACATTGACCAAAGAAGCACACACAGTAAAAGATGTATATACGCCTTAATTCTATGTCCTTCATTGCAACTCCAAAGTTATAGATGATACATGGCTAAAATACCACACGAATACTGCAAATCTTCCACCAACAAGATTTACCCCTATGAATACAAGAGTCCCAGACGTAATAGTTGATGACACGTGTATAAAACAAGATTGCACGATGAAACCAGAAACTTTGAGAATCTTAACTGATACGCAATTCACAGAGAAAATTACATATTCGTTAAATGAAATAGCGAATCAACCAACTACGGAATTCTTTAAAAGGAAACTAAAGTTCATAATGAATTAATGTAATAATGAACTATCATTGAATACATTAAGGCGTATCCTTTAAAGCTTCCGATCATGCCACTTCTTCAAAAATAAGAAGAAGAAAAATAAGCCGAAACATGACAAAAAACCTGGATTAAGCAGTCTAGACCTTGATAGAGCCGTTTAATTGGTATAATACAATAAAAACATCTCAAAAACCTATAACTTCTTAACAAGAAAACTAGACTGCCCCAAACAACTATCCGAAGAAGAAATTACAGGTTAAATGGATAAACTATTCCCACAACCGTAATATGTAAAAATTCCAAACTGTGTCGCACCGTAAGGGATAAGCAATCCGCACTTTAAGCCAGAAGAAATCAACAGAGCGATAATGAGCCTCAAATCATCGAAAGAAAGTGGTCCAGACGGAATAAACCACGTCCTCCTAAAAAGAGCTGCAGCTTCAAACCCGAAAATTTTGGACCTATTATCCAATTGTTATGAACATCTACTTACGTACCCGTAAGACATAATACAAGTGCCAGAATTGTTTGAATTCACAACAACTTTCATCCCTAAAGGAGATGATGGTATAAGACCTCTATCACAAGTTGGGTTATGGCCCGACTGAAAGCCTTAAAATTTCAAAGATATGTGATAGGCCATTACCATCTTTTACTACATCGAGATGGGAGTTAGAAGCAGAGTTCAACGCCTGCAATGGTTATAATGTAGAGGTAGCTGGGTGAACCACACACGCTCGGGGCCGGGGGGAGCAACTGCGACCGTTTTCAAGCTAGAAATGTCGCGGCCAAGACCTCTGGTAAGGCTAGTCATGCAAAACTCAAGTTAGAAAGATGAGTCTGAATCGCTGGCAGCGAGATGGCTCAGTACGCATGGCGATGCGCGTGAAAACGGTCAATGCCCGACCTTGGGAGAAGACCGTCGGTATCTGCTAGATATCGCGACAGACTGCGTTGGGTACTGGCGACAGTTATAAACACCAACGGTAGCACGCGTGGGTCGTCTACTCGGTTGAAGTTGAGGCATTTTCTGAGAAATCCTTCATTTGTCCACTCCACCAAAATTGAAAAGCAGCAGACCAAAGTGAATATTCATTGAACGGGGGAACAGCAAGGCTGTTGTACTAGGAGTCGATTCGGCCGAGAGCAAAGTGTTTTCGGCCACACTTTGGAACGCTGTACTAAATTGGAAACGGTTTGGAGATCTGAACGGACCTTCGAGGAGGTGCTGGCGCGGTTGAATGGAGTTTGCAGATCGGTTTCGTCGGCCGCCTGCAAGGACTCGGTCCAGAAGCCCCAACAGCTGTGCATCAACGGAGATCAAGGGATGGCTTAATGTACAGTCGGGAACCAGCAGCTGTGTGGGAATGCGCACGGCTGGGAACTACTTTAGAATCTGCAACCTGCGGGTGTACGTGGAAATGGCTAGCACTGGATTAGGTGGTCGGGCGAAGCGAGGCTGATGTTGTTGCGAAGCGACGGGTCTCGTTAGTTTGGCGCTGACAAAGGTGGAGACGTTTACGCTGAGCTCGAGGGTTTAAGACCTCGTACTGTTTGGCCTCAGAACCCAAACATGCACGCAGGTTCTAAAGCGAGAATCACTCGCAAAGGAAGCCCCATAAACGGCGTAAAAGATAGCGAGTGAGTTGGTTTTGAACTCCTTCTTATAAGTGTTCCACAGTCTACTGTTATAACATTTGACTCCAATGATAGATCTGGACCCACATCAATATGCGATGCAGAAATAATCGATGGTAAAGTGCGTTATAAAAGCTAGAAAAATGCACGAAACGAAACATCTTCTTAAACTGGATATATAAGCAGCTTTTTCATCAATAAACTGGGAGTACCTAGAATATGCCCTCAAACTTGCAGCCGTCCCGCTTAACATTATTCAATATATCATGAGTATGCTCGAATTACGCTACTCGAGAGCTACTGGCTAACTCAAATGTGGTTCCGGATAAGGAGACTGCCTATCGAGCCTTTTATTTAGCTTGTATATAAATACAGTAATCCAGAAACTCTCTGAAACATATGATGTTATCGCATACTGCGACGATATATTACTGGGTCTCGATACAGATCAATCAGATGAATTAGCTCTAAATTCGGCAGATGCAGAATTCCGCAATATCGGGCTCACTCTAAAACAGGCTAAATGTTAATCAACAAGGAAGGGGCATAAGATTAACTTTATGGGTGTTGAATTCGAACCATAGCTTGGTACATCAAAGGCAATTATTGATACATCCATATCAGAGAAAGCCAAAAAAGTAATGGAGAATCTAAAGAGGTTGCATTAAAATAAGGTAAATAACCATGTTATCCTTAAATTCATTTAATATATCCTCGTTCCAAAAGCAAACTGGGGAGCCTTTATTGACTTAAGCGATTCAAAATCCAAGTATGAAATATTAGATTAATAAATAGCAGAATATGTCAAAGAATTATTTGGGGTCGAATGCACCACACAAAGAATATATGAATTCTTATATAACCCGCATGATGCATAGGGACTTCAACTATTAATGCCTGGACAAGCATTTGATACGTAATAACTTGTAATGAGTTGTCCCAATGATGTTGATTAAGGCTTTGAACAATATCATAACAAACGCAAAGAATTCATTGACAATGCCACCAAAAAATTCGAAGCAAACCTTACTATTTAAGCAGATAGAGCTTAAGAATACTCTAATGATTCAAGAAAACCCAAACCGGAACTCATCAATATTGCACACATGAGTTTACTAAGCAGTCGAATCTTAACCAATGAATAATTCGATTTAACATGCCAAAGCATTTTTACACCAGAGAAATTCTTCAAACAAAACGAAGAAGGAATACATATTTTCTGCCCCTGTTGTAGAACTGAAGTTGTTATGCAAAATCATCACATGTACTGTAAAGGTATGAACGGTTTGACAAAGTAAATACACAATGCTCAAGTAAGCAATATCATCAATATAATTGATAAAAACACAACCCAATGGTATGTAGAACAGCTAGACAAGTTAATGACGATGAATAATCCAAGTTATAACCAGATATAGTCACCAAAGATAATCAAACCTTTGATTTCTCAGTCAGCAAGAACCCACTTGCTATGTACAAAACAAAAATCGAGAAATATGGCAAAATCTTTGACAACAAAAACGTTATACCAATAATAATAACACCATGGTTGTAAATGGATCCACGTTCAATTATTGAAATGAGTCGATACTGCAAACCTGATAAATTGTTCAAATCTCTAAGCTTTTGGACCATATACATGGAATCATAAAAACTTGAAAAGTACAGTAGTTACTCAAAAGAAAACAACTTGAACCACTTCGATACTGAAGTACAAAGAACAGCTTAAGCAGCCTAGTCATCTGCGAAGAAAGCGCAAACCAACAACGATGAAATCGTTATAGAGATTGAACTTGAGGACACCCTCAACAGAATCTCTCAGAATGAAACCGTCCCTGGAACGAGTCAATCCAAGGGACCCGTGACATTCTGAACGTATGTCGGCTCACTCAGGTACATCTTAAACATCTATACAATAACAGTAACCTGAAAATCAAAACTATCATGCATAAGAGAAAACACAAAAAGTGAATAACTCAATAAAATACATGAGAACAACACGTTTTAAATAGTTTAGTCTCATACATTAAGATAATTTCAGAAATAGATAATAGAAAATATCAATTAAAAAAATCGTTTTTATAATTTGAAAGAAATAGAAAGAAATAAATAGTGAAATATAAACATATATAAACACTATAACTTCACCAGAAATAATTTCTAATTAAAACGTTTAACCTTTAATGACAACTTAATATTTAGTTGTAGATATAACATACCGTTTTCAGAGAATACATTAAATACTATTCCTCAATGAATATATCCTTAATAAGTATAAATACACAGTAGATGTAATATCTTATAACCATCTTATCCACACCCATCATCTCTGAAAATTTAATAACCTAACATTAATGTTATATAAATATTAATAACACAGTAATAACACGATAAAGTATAAAACAATACTATCATTTCTGAATTGATATAATTTGATGACATCTCAAATAATTAACACTGAAAATATAGAGTCCTTTATGTACAGGAGTAAAGAACGCGTTAAAATGAATACATCATTTTTTAATGTTTCTTGTGATTGAAGTAATTGATTATTGAGTGGATGTTTTTTGAGATGTACCAATAGAGTGAGCCGATATATACTATATCTTTGTGAATTTTGAGACGCCTCGAAAAATTGACTTTTTAAAAATGAAAAAAATATGTTGGTTTTTCGTGGTTGCTTTTGGATTATAGGATAGGTTGTTACATATGGTCCTCCAAATGAATATATAGATAAATTAAAAATGGTAAAAGATTGTAATAATCTAGCGGGACCCTTTCTCCTACCCCTTCGAAATAATATTCCAAATAATATGCACAAATTTTGGTGTTATACTTGCAAAATGTATAAATTAATCTAAAATGTGTTAAAATATTTAAATATTCTTCTATTTTCAAACTTATACAGCAAATTACAAAAACCTGTTTTACAGTTAAACATATTAGGTCAAAAATATACCAATGGTTAGGTACCAATATAGCCAAATAACAGCCCTAATTTATAGCCCTCTAAATTATTACAAAGCACCTACGTGACGTGAAATGACCATTCATAATAACAGTATCATCGCTAAATGATATTATATTTCCTCAAAAATGAAACAGGCGAATGTGTTAATACTTAAATTTTTTGAAAGTGATAAGACATATTAATTCTGTTGTTCAATAACCTACTAAACTATATACCCATAAAATTAATCAATTTACAGTTTTCAGTTTTGCAAATAGACTCAATTAGTAGAACAGTATTTGAAGAACAATGGCTAAAAAACTTGAAAAGTGAGAAGTACATAAGTTAGTGATTTTACATATTATATACTATAATATTGTGAATATTATATCACTTCATATTCGCTTACTATAATAAAGCTGGATGTGTATAGCTGGCCATAAAATTAATATCTTGTTCAGTGTACTATTCGCTTAACTTACAAGAAGTTTAATCATTATCTTTAATTTTATTGATTGTCGAGCCACATTCTGTTATCGGTAAACTATATTTTACGAATTGAGTACTTTCATTTTTGTTTGATAAAGCTGTGTGTAAAGTATCCACTAATTAATCCTCGAAATTGAGTATCTTGCATCTTACTTCACCAAGTTTACAGTGGTGGGCCCTCGAAATGCTTTTTTGAATTAGGAAGAAGAATGAAGTTTATTATTTGAATCTTACTTATATCACTGCCCGGCTCAATAATGAGTGTGTTCTCCCTCCTCATCAATACACTCATTAACTCTATTTACTATTGATTTGTAAAGTGCTTCAATCACATCAAGGCCTGGTTGAGCCTTGGATAGCTGTGCTACAATAATTAACGTATATAACTCTGTATATACTTCAATAATAAGTTTCAACTTTACCTAACGTTGTATAATTTAACAATCAAGAAAATTGATTTCTCATTATGAAATGGAAGTGGAAGATCATAAGTAAAATAACTGTTGTTTTAGAGTAGCATCAATATATTATTTAATGCTGGGCCCGACTAACCCACTTGATTCCATTCTTCAAGAAACAAAAATGCATTCATTATTTGAATATTGAGAATGAAAGCGACTGTAACTACCTGAATTATAATTCTAATTAAGCGAAGTACCAATACTTCATCTTGAGCTCCCGGTTGAGATTGAAAGAAAAAGTCCTCCATTGTTTTTCGTGATTAAGAAATACCTAAAATCGTTCAGATTGACCCAGTTGAAGATGAACACCGAGGTCCTCTGCAGGTCCAGTGCTTGCGCTACTAGTTATAAATTACATATTGCGTCCGTATACCAATCATTGGATCCTCTTATTCTTTTCTCCAATCAGGCTTAACTACCATATATTTTCGAGATAAAATCTTTCATAAATTAGTTTTGTTGACTAAAACGTAGAAATTACACAGGGACATCTTAAACAAGTGATATAACTAGTTCAGATTGGTACAATATTTTATGAATTCATCCGTTGGACCCAGAAATGAAGAGAATACAAACGCTTCAGAACTGCCTAAGTTTGTTAAGTGAATTAGTTGACCTTCCCTAAACATCTTCTACCGCGTTTATTTTTGTCATTGCCGTCCTTTTATTGCATGTGGTAATTTCTATTTTTCCTTTTTGGAATATTAAATACCGACTTTGAATAGTCGATTATGGTCTAATACGATCGAAATCATATTTTTGGCCCTCTTGTGTTAATGAGTAGTTCATGAATAATCTCCAACTTGAGATTATTTATTGGAATTTGTCATCCGCATTAGAAGTGGCAAAATATTTTAATATATAATTACTCACATAGTAAACAAGAAAAAGCAATTCCACCTCCCATAACTGTATGATCATCAACTATAACCTAACTAACTGGAAGAACTGTTAAGTCAGCATGTATTTTGCCCAATAATTTATCAAAATAATTCTATTTGTATGTATGAGATTTATCTTTTTATGTTTTCTTTTTATTTAATATATTTTCGGATGATCCATCTTATTTATTCTATTTTATTTTGGATTATTCGTCATACTTGATCAATTTATTCATTATTTACCTTTCTTCATCATTTTTAATATTAAATTGAGTTTTACAAAATGTCTCTTCTTCGTAATACCATTGGTATTTATTAACTGGATTGATATACAATTATCCAGTGGCTTCATACGTTCCTTAAGTTAAGTGACTTAATGCTCTTTGGTACCTTTTATCAACGCTCTATTTAAAAATTATTGAAAGAATTAAACAAATAACACACACCGCAGCGCCGAGGTTAGCCAGTGGCCCGCTTTATATAAAGAAATAGCAACCAGTGGCGATTAACATAAAGATCAATCCAATTGAAATTGTACCGATAACATTAACTAGCATATTAGCTTATGAAGATAGATCAGACGTTACAGTTGGTGTATTGACGTACAAGATCAAGTATCTATCTATTGTAACCAACAATAAATATGTAACGAATATAATAACATTTGTGATCGGAGCAACTATGGCAAAAATGAAGCCAACAACAAACATATGCGCTGTGTAGGCAAGCTACTTATTGAAGTTGAATTTTGAAAAGCGAAGTTTTAAATTAAAATCTAATGAATTCTTTTGTCTGTGAGCTAAAATCCAATTAATGATACCACCTATGTTAAGCAACCCGAAAACAGGGAATGTACAATACTTATTTACAATGTAATTAATAAAGGTAAATTACTATGATGCTACATTGTGACCTAAAGTATCAACTAGCGTTGTTATATCGAGGTCTTTCAAAAAATCTAAAGTAATATGTCCATTTTTGACGTCAAGCAAATCAGGTAATGTAACTTAAATAATTCCTACTATTATAATCAAGAATACAAATAATAATTAGTATTCTAAATCAACATTTTTGGAAATAGAGGGGTAACACAATAATTTAACCGCCCAATTAATGAAAAGTGGTAAAAATGCCATTAAAATACAGTTAAATAACGTGGGGATCATTGTTACCAACATGTTGCTGAATCCATCACACACGGAACAAAATCCCCATTATTGCACACCGAAAATACACTTACTTGGACAAAAGCTTTCAAAAATAGAAATATACCACTCGTAAGAACTAGCATTAATGATACCAAGTAACTCAGTTTAACCCCATATATAACCTATAAATAAACCAGCAAGAACACCGATAAATATTAGTTTTCGAATAAACTTTTAAGTGTTACTAATTGCCATATATTTCCACACAATTTCGTTTGGATTTGGTGCAAGCAATGCTTCTGGATGTTATGAGTCAGATGCTATAAGTGCAGTGTATTTTTCAGATGCTACAGATTAAGAGTCGCAGAATAAAAATACTGAAGATCCGATATTTTATATAGTTGAACTATTGAATAAATTAAATTATAATTTTTAGTAGTTTATAAAATATTTTTATTCATCTTTAAATACTTTTTACTTTCCAAATTCCTTTACGAATACACTTTCATCATCATATCGAAGGTTTGGTTAATTTTATTGTTTATTAGGTTAAAGATCAAAAGATTTTAAAATAATATCAGACATTTGTGGAGGAAAAGTTTTCATTTTATCTAAATAATTTTCTTCAATATTATCTATATATAAAACAGTACGAATTTCTGCTGTCTTTTTATTAATTGCTCTTATAAGTTTACCGAAACCATCTAAACACTTAATCGCAGATTTTTCATTCTTTTCTAATGTATTTTATTATAATTAAATTAAGTGCTCTAATTTCTATATTTCTTTATTAGCTTTTTTGAATATTTCTGATTTCTATAATTAACTATCAGATATATCTATTTTCATTTAAGTCTTAATATTTGCTAATTCTTTTATTTTGCTTTATAATAATTATTTATTGCATTTTATTTACGTTTTTGTATATTATTATTTTAAAGTTGATGTACTTACATATCTTTTCATTTTTTCAAGCTCGAGTTACAGCGAATCTAAATCCTAGGATAACTTTGTTAGTTTATTGCATTGTGATGGAACTGATATAATAGATTTAACACCACTCATCATAAGTTTTAATATTCGTTCTGTTTTATCCATTGTACTCAAAACAGAAGGAATATTTTACAACAGAACCATGAAGTTTTGAGCAGTAACTCTTTTCAAACAGCGCTATCTGAAATATACATACAGAAGAGTGAACTGATGGTAGAAGAACATAGTCGCAACCGTGATCACAATCACAACTATATACGGCACAAGAATCATTATCGAACCTTGTTCTAAATGAGGAAGGGTTATCTTGGACCAATAAGTTAAATAGTTTGCGTTCCAGTTTTGGTCAGTTCCATACCAATACACGGGTATCAGGATTGTCAGAGATATGAATGCGATAAATGCATACAAAGATAACAGAAGCATTTAGAAAACAGCAAAGATCGTAGCCAAATTTCCTCGAGTTGAGTATACAGCAAGCGGTTGTTAGAAGACATCAATAAACCAAAACCAGGTCCCCCAAGATCTAGTATGTTTATGTTGTAGATGCAATTGCGGTGCAAACACAGCACGTAAATATCTCAATCCAATAGGAAAGATTAAAAATACTATAACCGTAAAAACAATGTTGAAAACAAGAGTCGAAGTTAATGACATCTCGTAACTCTATTCTTTTGTTTGCGTACTGAAACTCATTTGAAGTGGTTATTTACCATATATCACTAAAAATGAGCTGTAAATGTAAATAAGTATCAAAATTTAGTGTCAAAAGAGATTTGATTTCAAAGTTATTAAATTTCAGTAAGTAGCTTCATTTGTAGTAGAATAAACACAGGATCATACAATACCATCATTTTAATATTATGACACGAAACTTTTAAATAAAATTAAATACAACATAAACGTGCCTGGCTCAGGTAAAATATAGACAATAACTTTATAATTATGTTATCAACAAAATTAATAAACTTTTATTAAGCTTGAAGACATATGAACGATGGAATGTATAATAACAACAAGGAATGTATAATACTATTTGATAAATAATTCATAATGTAATAATTCATGACATAATAATTCTTTTGATATCTGTTAATTAAATAAAATTAGCTGTTAATATCTGTTTATTGAATGTGCACACTCAAATTCCAGTTTACCCAAAATACCATAAAATCAATTTGATAATAAATCTAATTTCATCTTTCACTTAATTCTGCACATTACTTCTCCTACAATCCAAACTCCGGCAACTATCACCATATTATCGTACGCTCCACTGACCCGCTCCAAAACGGCCCCAACCGCTCCCAAAATACCCGCCTCCGTTACCTCCGCTCCATACATTACCAACGCGATAAACGAACACAAATAACAGAAAAGACTCCCAGCGTTTCCCTTTCCGTTCTTTTTGTTGAAAAACGATCCGAACGACGCGACCCCGTCACCGAAAACGAGGCAAACGAGAGAATACTTGAAGTACTTTGTGGATATAAACGGATAACAGGTGAAGAAAAGTCCATAACAGATAATACCAAGTAATTATGCGTTCTGCTCACGAGCAATTATCTTCTTCAAAAAGGATAACTGCTCAATTACTGTTGACAGATAAAATAAGATAGAAGAAGATAACGGAACGGAGGACAAGAGCAACTTCTGAGATAAAGATAAATTAACGAAATGGTCCACAAAATGCATGAAAATAGGACCAATCAACAAATGAACCAACTTCCGCGTCTAAATGAACTTAGAAAGCAAAACTGAAAACATAACGCAGCCACTATACACAGATTCATCTTGATAAACTCTGAAACGAAATTCATTTTTTGGGAGTGGGACAATTTAACATAAATGATAACAGTTTTATGAAAAAATATATTATCAATTAAAATGTACATTGTAACTATAGCCATCCAACAATAGACAATAAGAGCACTTTTGACAATAATTGCCAATAAGACAATCATTGTCTCTATTGTGTATCACAATTACAGATAAAATGACAATAATATTTTTGTCACTTTTGCTTTAATTCTATTTTACAGTATTTATACATCTATTATATTGTAAATTTAATTTTAGCATCATATTTCAAACATATTCACTATAATATGGAGTCAAATAAAATATTTTGATTTTCGTCGTTTTTGTTCATTTTCCTATGGCTAAAATGAAGCTTAGACAATAAGAGGCAGTTATAAATATTATTGAAACAGTTTTTAGCTTTTAAATCATAATTGTAAAGATTGACTTTCAAGTTGCATTTATTGAGGTGTGGAAAATATTGGAGCGCGAACATTTATATTTTATGCATATATGTGTAAAATATTCCACTTTAGCAGTGAAATATATGCTCTTATTGTCCTATACTTCATTGTATTCTATTGTCTGGGACAATGAAAAACCCATATTGTGCAATAGAAAATAGACAATGGATGGCTATAATTGTAACCGAATTCAACCAGACATTTGAAACAAAAGATTGGTTTGAATTATTGTAAAGTAATATAACTCGACAGCAACAATCCAACAATAATGGAAAGTAATTTAATACAAAAAAGTTAATTGTTCTGTTTAAATTAATAATGTGTGATAATAAAAGTACAAGTATTTTAAAAAGTAGAAGAATGATCTATATGATGAAATGTTGCTATAATATGATTAAGTATTTTATTTATTTTTCTCTTATCAAATTTAGTCCAGATTATATTTCAACCACCATTTCACTTTATGGAGTATAATGTGCTAAAATATATTATTCCTGTAACTCTCTGTGTTTAACTTGTGTGAATGAAGTATAAACAGTATAATTTACAATATTTTGCGCACATTAACTAAATTTATTACACCCCACACAAATATGCTTATGAATATCATGCTTACAATGTAGGTGACAATCTCTCCGATACCAGCTGACTATTCCATTAAGACGGAATATTCTCCCCTAAGTGAACTTACATTAAACTGTAAGTATAAAGACACTAATGCCCAATGTAATTAACATATATTTGAAAACTTTAAGTTTTTGCTAAGACTTTGTATCCACGTGAATAACCATATACGCCAACACAATACAATGGAAAGGGATATATAAATGCTATATCTTAAGTAACAGTTATAGTTACAACATCATCCGAATCATATGATATCACCAAAATGGACGAATCTTACATTCTTGATGTACTTTCCAATGAAATAAAAATCACGGCCGCTAATCATTTCGCTCTTTCAAGAGCTTTTGCAACATTAGTGTAACTTATGGATGTTCACCCAGAACTAAAAGAAGATTAAAAGGCATATGCAATATATCAAGCACATGTCTCCGACAAGGCAGCCTTCCCATGGAGAGAACTTCTCCTAGACGCCGCCAGACACTACATCTCCCTTGACACTCTCAAACACCAAGTCGACGCTCTCGCCATCGCTAAGTTCAACGTCCTGCACCTCCACATATCTGACTCTGAATCATTCCCACTCCAGTTCAAGAACGCCCCACAAAACAAGCTCAAAGCCGCCCAGTGGTCTCCATATCATTATTACACCATCGAAGATATGGTCGAATTACAAACCTACGCTAACCAGAGAGGTGTGATTCTGTACCTCGAAATCGACGTTCCGGGTCACGTATATTCATGGGGAAAGGCCGACCAAGATATTGTCGCTCATTGCCCAAGCTATTCTGGAAATATAAACAATGTTCCAATTAATCCAACCAACGAAAAGTCATATGAATATCTTAAAGGAATTCTTAGCGAAATTTTCAACTCTGCTCTTTTCACCAATGGTAACATGAAGATTAGTCCAATGATCCATTTAGGAGGCGACGAAATTATAGCCAGTTGTTGGAGAGAAGACACTATTATTGCTTCATATATGGCTTAAAGAGGCATGTCAACAAGTGATCTTTGGAGAGAATTTCATGGAAGAGTCAACGGCATCATAAGTGAGATCACAAACGGCAACTACCCATACCAGGTCTATTGGGCAGATTCTCTTCATAATGGTAACCCAATGACAGAAAAGAGTATTGCTCATTTCTGGATTTCCATTAATAAATCTGATGCGCTCAATAAAAATATGTATGTAATTCAATCCACTCACTGGTATTTAGATAAAATGTCACCAGATGCTGACAAATCTCACTTTGTATTTCAAGATACATGGATGGACTTCTATTAAGTTGATATCTTAGCAGGTGTTAGTGATGATTAGAAGAAACAAGTTCTCGGAGGTGGTCCATGCTAGTGGGGAGAAACCGTTACCGAAAGATCTATAGAACAACATATGTACCCAAGAGCCCTCGCCATTTCCGAAGTTCTCTGGTCCAACCCATCGTCCAGAGCCATCACCCAAACTGTAATTGATAGATTGGGCAACCTCAACTGCAAGCTTTTCCACGCCGGCATCAAAACAGGCACCATGAACCCAGGCGTTGTTTCGGTTATCCAGTAAAGTGATCCAACTTTATTTTTACAATATAATAATTAATGGTATAAATGACAGGTTGAATCGTTTCGCTTTATTTGAAGAACTCAAGAAGTAACTTTGTTTGTGCTGCCGAAGGAAAATATATAAAATGAGCATCAAATCTAATATAATACAATTATTGATATTTCAAAGAACTGATATAAGTTATATCCGTTCTTTGAAATTTTATCATAAAACTATATAGAGTTAACATAAATAATAAATATATATTATACATATATATTATTAAAAGAATCATACGTAAACCAACTTGAGTCTAGTGTACTCTGCTTCTGAGCTGCAACAGCATCTGCACCAGCCAGTGCAACAAAACCAAACGCACAGTAAGAGAACGGCACCAAGAACAGTTCCAATAACAGCGCACCAGAAAGTGCTGTAGAATATAACGTTGTTGATACCGTCTCCTACATTGTTCGTGACATAGTCCGAGTTAACGCATTTAATTTCTTCATCAGCTCCGTTCACCTTAACAGTGGTGGTTGGTCCGTAGTAGTACTTGAACTCTTCTGTTTTGTTCAAGTAGTTGGAATAACACATGGTGTCATAGTTGTAGTAGCCAGAGCCAATTATCAGGCCCATAATCGGAGTCCTGATTTCGGCCATACTGCTACCAGATCGCAAAGTGGTCGATTCGTTCATGTTGAACTTGCTCTTGTGGAACCACATTTATTTAAGGAACACATCGACCGAGAAGAAAATGCCAGTAAAGAACACAACGGCTATAATAATGCTGTAGGTAAGCTTCACGCAAAATCGTTTACAACAGTTCGACATATGAGAAGCGGAAGAGAACTGGAGAGAAGGCTATTTTCACACGAACAACTCAGGCGTGAATATTCTGAAATTATCAGTTCTATTAGATATCGGTTCTAATAACTCAAACAGAAGCGAGTATTTTCTTCATTATATAGTGATTATCGATTTTATGTTTGTATCTAAACAAAGTCTATCTTTATAAAGTTTGAATAATTAAACTAAATAATACAAACAAAATAGGTGTTTTTTATTGTAAAACAGAAATTAAAAGCTTAGTATTTAGAAGCTTAGTAAGTTTCAGAAGTAGTTTCAATAATTGTATATTGAAAAATTAATGATGATAAATCATCGGAAATTATTTTAAAACTATCTTATGGCTTGTATACTTGACATATGACTTGACTTAATACTTTATAGTTATTTAGTAAATCTCAACTAAATTTTCTTTAAAGGATTTTCTATATGTATTTGAATAATATTCTATTAATAATTTTTTATATTATATAGTATAAATGATTATTATAAATGTAATTTATATTTCATTTATTTTTAAATGGGTATACTGATTATTTTTGATTTGATATAATTTGTTTTTAGAATTACATAAACAATCATTCATGTCGATTTTGTACAGTATTCATTATTTTTAATACACAACTTAAAACTGTTTGTAAAATATTTTTCTTTTTATAAATATGTTGAAATAGTTTAAAGATGTATTAAAATATTTATGCAATAACTAGTTCGAGAAAAAAATATTATTACAAATATATACTATTGTGGTGAATTTCAATTATGATTGTAATATTTGTATTTTTATTCTTAAACTTATACAGACTTTACACAAGATTTACTCTAAATTTTGAAAAATGTGTGTATTCATAAGTATGTGTTCAGGATATAGGGCATATATTCACTCCAAACAATATGGCCGAGAATTCGTCTCAGCACTCTACTAGCATATCCAAGTCATCTCAAGATCCACTACAATAGTATCACACCAAAATAGCGATGCGTTCGGTTATGATAACGTTATTGGAGGCAATTATTCCTGAGGCGCTATATAATTTAACACAGTGCATAGTCGCGTTCGTAATAATGCATTATTTATATTTGTACATAAATGAGCAAGCCGGGATAGTCTCATTTTTGTTCTGCTACGTCCTGCTAAATCTGGTTCCAATAGCTATTTCCGATTCTGTGATTTAAACTGCACAAAATCAAATTTCGAAGCTGCTTGAATCTGGAAAACTGGCCGCAGCACGGATTTATTTTTCGTACGTTTTTGTATTCGGATTGTTCGTAAATTGTTTGTTCACTTTTGGAATACTATTTGGATTGAAAACGCAACTAGCTTAATTTGTAATGTGGAGGTAGTTTACAGTTGAAGAAAAATCCGTTTTCACTATTTTCATTTGTTTATTCGCGTTATTTTACTATTTGTTCTCTGTCAGCAGAATATTTTCAATTCAGGGTAAATCAAATATAATACTTAACTTCGTATTCTTAATAATTCAAGTATATGTGGTTGCAAACTCAGTATTTTACCTCCAAATGCGCGAAATAATGATAAACTTTACCCAATTCATTCCTGCAGTTGTATCACCTGTTGTTATCGGAGCTTTCATTCAGTTTTTCAAAGCACTCAGAATATTAAAATCTAAATTCAAATACGAAAATATTCTTTACTGTGAAAAAGCATCGTTCAAACCATTCAGAACCACAATTTTACTTGATATCTGCAAAAATACTTTATATTACGTATATGTAAATATCGGAGACCAATTAATTCCAGTATTCACAGCATAAATACTCAACTATTATGATATATCGCCCGTTTCTTTTACACTTATTTACATTGAAATGACTAACTCTCTCAACAAGTCGATTATTAACAACTTAGACATCATTTTTAGAATTAACTTACAACTGAAAAGATACGAAAGGATTTATTAATTTTTCCTAGCAGCATTCATAATTCTATGTATTAACTTTTTATTCTAAATTCTTACTTTCTCATTAAGAAACTATATATACAAATAAGTATTTCACGGAGAAGATAATAACAGTATGCTATAATATCACAGTTCAATAGATGGTTTAATAGGTACATTTAATGCATTTACAATGGCAGTAATACGTTCAGAATCTAGAAAGTCTTTAGGTATAATAATTGGAAGTTATAAATTATTTCTTTCCGTTGGTTTTTGGTTTGTTGCTAAATATACAAATATGGGTAACTCCTACTTTTCATCAATATTATACTATTATAAATATTGTGTTGATTTAGTTGGAATAGGCTTCTATATTTTATTCTTTTAAAAGTTTTACAAATTGAAGAAGTAAAATATAATCCCTGAAGATTATACTTAGGTTAAACCTAAACTGCTCGTATTATAAGAAATTTAAACAATCGAACCAATAAGCAGAAATACTTCGGTTGACGATAGCAAATCAAAAGAAATTAATACATCAAAGGAATTGATTTATAGTTCTAAAATAGATGTTGCTGTGAGTTAAAGTTGGACCTAAGATGACGCTAAAGAAATTATGAGCAGTAAAAACGATTTCAAGAAGTGAAAGTACAAATGTAATCAATATGATAATAATTATTTCACACCTCCTATATATTAATTTATTTGTATGAAAGACTATAATTCGTTTGTTTTATTACGTAACTGATGTATGGTTATAAGAATACTAATATATACTATTATAAGAAAACAAGAAACAATAATAAATTTAATTAAAAATGATTATATTTAAGATATCACTCAATATTTTCCATTTAATAGCAAACAACTAAAAATATTTTATTAAAAATATTAGCAATAAATATATATAGTATCATATCCACACTATTATAAAAAAGAAAGTATATTTACAATTCATTAATTCGCATGGAAATCTAACTATTTATTTATGCTTTTATGTTATCATATCTGTTCATATCAGATGAATTTGTTGATATATGGGACAACTATATATTATATGTATTTGAATTTTAGCTCTCAATTTAAAAATGTAACTCACTCCAAATGTCAATCACAAACTTTCAGTTTTACAATCCAACAAAGTTAGTTGTTAAACATGATGCAGCTCCAGAGATTGCTGATTATATAGCAGCGGATAATATTAAATCAGTTTTACTTGTATATGGTCAAGGATCGGTTAAAAGAATCGGGGTGTACGATAAAGTTGTAGAAGCACTTAAATACAAAAATATTACCATTTATGAACTTCCAGGTGTACGTGCGAATCCTGAATTGTAAACGGTAATTAAAGGAATTGATATATGTAGATGTCACAAAATAGAAGCTGTTCTCCCTTTAGGAGGAGGGTCTACATATGATTCTTGTAAAGCAATTGCTGTCGGAGCTTGTTTTTCTGACGATATTAAATCTGAGCAAATTTGGGAATGCTATGAAAATAAGCGTATTGCTGAAAAAGCTTTACCAATTTATGGGGTGTTAACCATTTCGGCAACAGGGAGCGAAATGAATAATGGTGGTGTTGTCTAAAACGACGCATTAAAGAAAAAATGGTCATTTGATGCCGATTGTCTTTACCCCAAAGTATCAATAGTTGATCCGAAAATATAATCATTTCTACCTTGGTATTAATAAGTCAATGGATTTGTTGACGCATTTGTTCATGTAGTTGAGTCTTTGATAAATATTGATGAGCCTGAAACTGTTGAAACTACGTATGCATATGATATATCATTATGCAGATCAATTATAAATGCTGGTGACAAATTGCAAATAAATACAAATGATCATGTGGCCAGAGCTAACTTTATTTGGGCTGCAACATGCGCATTAAACTATATGTCTGGTGTTGCGATGTCAGGTGGTGATTGGGCTACTCATTTGCTTCAACATTCTATGGCTGCAGTTGATACAAAAATATCACATGGTGCTGGATTGGGAGTTGCATTTCCAGCTTTTGTTAAAGTTAATGCCATGCGTGGTCTGAGATTAAAAACATTTGATCGCATTGCCAGGGAAGTATTTAATAAGTAAGGTTGGTAAGGATTAATTGAAGGATTTTAAGATATGTTGAAAAGATGGGGTCATCCAACTACTTTGAATGAATTGTTTGGCAGAGAGGTTAATGAAGAAGAAAGAAAGGAGCTTTTGAGAATCTTTATGATGTTCCCACTTTGTTTACACTATCCAGATGGGAAACTTCCTGAAGATATAGCATGGGAAACTTATAAGGCTATGTGATCCAAATTTTATAAAATTTATTGTCATTAAATGTTTACTGTTTCAAATTGTATATTGGCGATGAATTTGGTTTGTATGATGTTTATGCGTTCAGCGATATCTTGTATGCTGAGGTTGAGTACGTTTTTCTTATTTATGATGAATTATTGAGTTACCTCGTGTGTATCTTCGAATGTTGTGCTTTTTCTCTCGAAGTGCTCTTTATTCGCGTCCAGTAGTATTTCGAATCCGATAATGTTATTTATTTCATTTTTGTACTCTTAATACACTAATTATTTGTCAATATATTACTAGTATACGTTATCATCTGTGTAGTCTTTTTTGAAGATTTCTCTGGCCATTTTTTCGTTTAGTTGCAGTCCGTTTTTTCCCAGTTCTAGTTCTTCTCCTATGAGGTCTATTCTGAGTTTTTATAGATTTTTGCAGATTTTAGCTTTCAGGTCATTGAATCGGACCACCCAGGCATTTTCTCCGCTCCAGTTGTGCGCGATCAAATATTCGTTGCAATACGAAACGAATTTTGCTCCGGTTACATTTATTATCTCCGTTTTCGTGAAGTCTTCGTTGAAAACGCTAATCGCGTCATTGTAGTCGAATACGAGAACCACTCCACAGGAGTGGAAAAACTGGCCGCTCACATTCAGGACTAATTTGAATTCGCCGTTTTGAAGCTCAAACAACTAGTCGCAGTTGTTGTGCGCGAATAGTGCGTTTTTGAACGGGAACAAACGGCCGTAGAACGAGGAGTGGTGGTCTAAACGCAAATTAGGTATAGTGTATTACATAATCAATTAACTGTTAATTAGTTGACACACTTTGTTGAAATATTAAATATAAATTTGACCGTTCAAAATAACTGGAGAATATAAAGGGTAGGGAAAAATGGCGTCGCGGTTGAAGCAGTAGTCTGGTGATTTGAAGCCAGGATAGAAGTCAAAGTCGATTACGTGAGAGCGGATTACTTTAAAATGCTAATTTAACACGTTAATTCGATTGGACTCGAAAGATAAGAAGAGATTCAAACGAGAAAAGGGACGAAACACATGCAAAGGAAGCACGCGAGGCTCGTGATGCCTTATCTCTGGAACCTCCTAAGGAGATGAACCCATATAATTGAGAAGTGGTAAAATTTTGATGCAATGTTTGCTAAATAATATGTTAATTTGATGTATTTTCACTTCGCTTAAGAATAAATGATATCCAGTTAGCTTTGATCTGGTAATTCTGATAATGAAATTTTTTCTTCTAGGTACGACCATACAAACAGTTGAGTGTTTTAAAACTCGTTATTTTAGAAATTAAGAGGATTATACTTATTTTAGGAATAGAATATCATAATTAGAAAATTAATAACTCTCAAAATCAGAGTAACGAATAGTCTATGACACGGATAACAATGTTGTTACTAGTTTATTTACAGAATAAGATATTAACTTTAAGTTGATAGAAACTTATCAATATATGTGTAACATTTGTAGATTTAAAATAGAAAATATATATTTTCAGATTTTTAGAATTTCCTAGATGCAGTCAAGTGTTCTCTTACAAATTAATTAACAATGAGATCATCCAATTGGAGCCCTAGTTTATACTTCAATACAGTCTTTCAATTGAGGCTGTGACGCATTGTATGATGAAGTAACACATTCGTAGACTGGGAGAAAGTAGAACGCGATTGCATATATAATATATTTAAACTCCATTAGCCCAAAAGAGCTAACGGAGAGTCTGTGATATATCGGCTCACTCTTTTGGTACATCTTTGGTACATCCACTCAATAATCAATTACTTTCAATTACACAAGAAACATTTAAAAATGATATATTCATTTTAACGCGTTCTTTACTCCTGTACATAAAGGACTCTATATTTTCAGTGTTAATTATTTGAGATGTCATCAAAACTATATCAATTCAGAAATGATAGTATTGTTTTATACTTTATCGTGTAATTAATGTGTAATTAATATTTATATAACATTAATGTTAGGTTATTAATTTTTCAGAGATGATGGGTATGGATAAGATATTACAGCTACTGTATGTTTATTCTTATTAACTGAAACATTCTTTTAGTATATTTTCATATTAGATATTTTCATGCAATATTATTTCATAAATATTATTTTAATTATTTCCAAGTCATATAAAGCCACTTTGACACACCATTCCACCTCGCAAAATTAATGAAAAATGTTCAAAATTATAAAATTATACAAAACATATAAACAACTGATTATATGTTAATAACGTGGTTTAGCAAATTTAACGCTTATTTTTCTTCATCTACTTCTCAATCTTCATCAATTCTTCTAAGAGTAACAATTGTTAAATGAAACTATAAAATATTGTTTAATGAAAAACGAAAATTATTGCTGGCTTTATCTTGGAGCTATAAAATATATTATAATTATTTTATCCGTAAACCAATTATCTTAGTTAAACTGCTCCAATTTACCCGAAATTATCTCTGTAAACATAGTAATTCCGTATATTTCAAAACCTGTTCAAAATTTGAAAACGGTTACAAAATAAATATTTCTTTCTTTTAGCATAATTTAGCTTTAAATTATATTTGCAGAGTTTATTGCGTACAAATTTGGGGAAATAAATCATAAATAGTTTCATTATTTGTTTCAAGTTTTCATTAATTTTGCGAGGTGGAATGGTGTGTCAAAGTGGCTTTATAATGTTTGAAAATTAATATAATTATAATTTGAAGATAATATTGGATGATAAAATCTAATATGAATATATACAAAAAGAATGATTCAGTTAAGAATGTTAATTAGAAATATTCTTAATATATCGGCTCACTCTTTTGTTCTTAATATATTTAACATCAGTGTTAAGTTATTAAATTTTCAGAGGTAGTGGGTATGCATAGGACCAATAATAACATGACTCTAGAAGGAGATCTTCAGACTACATCACTTAATTAAGTTTTATATTTAACATTAGTTGTAATTATAGAGTATTTTGAGTTATTTATAATGTAACCTGTATATTATTAAAGATACAAAAAATTTTATGGGTTAAATTTTTTGTTTTTCATAATTAGCTTGATTGTTGACACTTATATATGATAACACAATTATTATCATAGTTATTTACACTATAATTTTAAGATTGTTGTTATAATTTTTATAACATTATAATTTTTAATTTTTATGCAAATTAACTAACAATATAACTTGTTCGATGTTATAATCGTTTCACTCCTAATGTTATACTTACTATAATCCATATATACAGCCGAATTCCCATGTTCATACTATTTACCTCCAGAAACAGTTTGTATTAAATATAAGTAACAATGTGGTAAACGTAATGAAACAAAATGTATTGAATCTAGCATAATTCAAGTATGTAAAAATATATCCTGTGGTGCATATAATATTACACCCACTGATGTTTAAATAACAGGCACTTCTTTAAGTGATGCTGAAGCCAATTGTAAAGCGTATATCACAGCTAGCGCTACGCAATTTGCCCTTTATAATAAAACTACTTTTGTGGCTGGAAATAAGTACAAATGTTCGTTCCAAGAATGTAAAACAGGATTTTACAATGTATTTTGTGATAATGTGTGCCAGAAATACGAGGTCGTTATTACTGACGCCTGTTGGGATACGGATGTCTGCCTTGAGAATAAAACAACGTAGACGTGTTTTGTGCGTTGTAATACCACGAATCCGTATTTTGATGCAACGACTCTTGATTGTAGAACTTCGTGCCCATTTTACAAGATTTTCCCTGCTTATCCCGCTATTCTCAACTGCACAACCGCCTGTGATTTGTAATTCATTTAAGATGCGAATAATAACCATAAGTGTGTTGATTCCTGTGTTCCACCACTTGCCTTTAATTATGGAAAGTAGTGTGTGAATCCATGCCCCACTGATAAGCCCTATTTAGATCCAAGTAATAATACGTGCGCTGCTCAGTGCAAATCAGGCGATTACATTCTTGACACGTATAAAACGCAATCTAAGAACTGCAGCGTATGCACCAAGTACTTTATTCAGGACGGAACTCAAAGAATATGTGTAAATACCTGCCCGCCCTCGAACCCATATTTACTTGGAAGTTAATGTTACACAACTTGTCCACCCCCGAATATTTACGCTGAGGTGAATAAAACGTGTGTTCAAACGTGTGCCAGTGGCTTCTTTTCAGTTGGAACGGGCGCTCAAACGTTAATTTGTTAAACTACTTGTTCGGCCGTTTATGTTCCGGATGCAGCTTCGGGAATGAACAAATGTCAGTCAAGCTGCCCTGGAAACCTTCCTTACATGAGTGGAAAGATGTGCGTGAACGTCTGTCCAAGCGATAAACCATATTTGGAGGGCACTGAATGTAAGGCTACATGCACGAGCTTATCCTATGTTCAAAATACGGGATAAGCATAATAATTAATATGCTAAGCAACGTGCTCAGGATACTACTATGTAAATGGGACGCAAAAACGCTGTGTGTCATTTTGTGATGGATTATATGTGAAATTCGAGTGCATTGTTGGTGGATGCAACTCAACTTACCCTGTTGTCTCAGTAAACGAATGCCGCGCGAATTGCTCCGCTTTCAGCATTTGCAACTAAGCTAAAACCTTTAATAACAGGCTTTTACTATTTTGTGATGGCGATCAGTACTCTGCGTCCAATTCGTATCAAGCTCAGTGCTTGCAGTACTCCGTTCCGGTTAAGAAGTTCGATAACACGATCAAAACAGTATTTCTATACCAGAAACGTTTGCAAAACGCGAATATTAACATATTCATCGCAAAAGAAAGCGTGCCCGGCTATGAAATTTATCTTATAGCCAAATAAGATACTTTATAAATAATTGAGTCCAGGATCTCATTCTCGGTTGAAACTAACTCTATTTTAAAAATTTCATTAATTTAAAAAGCAAACACCTTGAAAGTGGCTGGGTGCACAGTTTACGTTTCAGGTGAGGGAAAATAATCCTCTGGGCTCGTTCTGTAGCAAACAGTCAGTTTACAAGTCTCGAGGACAACATTTACCACGTTCACGAAGGGGGATATAACTGGTGGGCTGTGTTTAAATATAAGTGGAGTTACTCTTATTGAAGATTTAAACTTGATTGTATCAGCTCAGGGTGCTGTTGTGGGTGGGTTATTCGCATAGAGCTCAGTGCTGAATATTTCATTGAATAAGGTGTCGATCATTGGACAAATAATTGGGGCAAAAGCCGGTATTGTAGCAGGAACTGCTGTTACCGGTACAGTTATCACTGGAACTAAAGTAACAACTGGATTAACCAGCGCAATTAACGTTTGTGGATCTAACGGATGCACTGCAACCGGAATTTGACGTGATTAAGTAAATATAATATTTACATATATATATATATCTTAAAACCTATATATATATAACGAACCACACGGAACATAGGAGCCTAATCAAGTTAATGAACCGATGCATCAAAGGCAACCACCACCAAGCAATGCCAATACAACGGAACAACCTCTCGTGCAAACCAAAGGAAATAACGAGCAAAACGAAACTGAGAAGCGAGAACCAGTTTCTAAAAATCAAGTTAGCGAATCAGGTAAAACTGGTCCGCTAACGACTCAGTGAGGGCCCTGCTGGGTCTTTACTGAGTGTGCATAAATGACGGGTTGAGCCCGTTTTGAAAGTGGAAACACTGGCGTGCGAGAGCCCATGTTTTGCTTTCGAAAGTCTCAATGAAGTCTGTTTGTGCCGTCTCGAGGAAGTGAAATGAATATATATATATAACTTTTATATAAATTGATATTCTATTATATATCTCACTCACTTAACTTTCATTTATTCAAGCTCAGTCTTCTGTACAGGAAACTGTAAGTCCACGAATGATCATTAGTTTTAGACTGAGCCATCCAGGACAAAAATTGTCTTGGATTTGAATTAAATTAAAACTACATATATATATAATTATATATAAGTATATATTCACCAGTATTTCTTCCATCGACTTTTTTCCTATATTTTTACACTACTCAAGATACAGAAAATTTTTAGTTATCTCTCTAAATAGAATGTTCTTTAAATATATTTGCATTTTTGGCCACTAAAAAAATATTTATAACAACTAATAATTTGTAGTATTTGTGATATGTTATTAATATTTTAATAAATTATTGTTTGCTTGTTAGTTAATGACAAAATACTAATGGTTTAGCTTGAGTATTTCTTACTTGAGCAGTAGACTTAATTGAAAACTTTATCTACGTTTATTATTATATTGATAACTAGTACAGTTCAATTTATTATTATAGTAGTTTCAATTAAATATTTTAGATTTGACGTTTTATTATCTTACATAATAAAACGAAGAAGTGGATTTAAATCAGGAATATTATTAATTTCTGAATTAAAAAGCGAATATACCACTTATTGTAGTTTACCAAAATTATTTATTCCCTCTTTCAAACTTGTATAGTTAATAAATTCTTTAATTTCTATTCTTTAACTAGTCTGGATCCGGTGGAAAACCAGTATCTTATGATATAAATTGTCTGAAATCTCAGTTTTGACTTAGTTGAATAATAACAAGCAGCAAAATTTGATTTGTCCTGTCTCTTACATAATTTGAGACCATGAAACTTTTGTATACTTTATTCCATCGGATATGTAAGTTTTAGTATTTTTCGAGAGACAAGGTGGTTCATACCTATTTTCCTGTCGCATATCAAAAATCAGTGAATATCTTCTTTCATTGTCATTTGAAGTGGAATATGGTTTCGCATAAAATACTAGACAGACATATTCATATATGATATTAAAATACAAAGTCATTCTGAAACAAAAATTTCTCCCAAAAAATCGCTTTCGGTCGTCTATTGTTAACAACAATAGACGATATATTTAAGCTACTTCGTGCTAGCCGATCTACACGGAAACCCACCTGGGTCGTACCATCTGCTTTCTGTGGATGCCGCTTTCCAATCCTGATGGTATATGTTGTATTTAATTTTATTTAAAAGTTCATATCATAATATTATTAAAATGATGGTATTGTATGATACTGTATTTATTCTACTACGAATGAAGCTACTTACTGAAATTTAATAACTTTGAAATCAAATCTCTTTTGACACTAAATTTTGACACTAATTTACACTTACAGCTCATTTTAAGTGATATATGGTAAATAACCACTTCAATTCAAATGAGTTATAGTACATAAACGAAAGAGTAAAGCTATGAATTATCATTAACTTCTACTCTAGCATTTAACATTGTATTTTCTGGCATTGTTTTCATATTATTTCCACTTGGACGAAGATATGCACCTGCTATTTTCGCACCACAATAACATTTGGAACATTATAATACAGGAGTTGGTGGTTACTTGTTTTGGTTTATTGATGTCTTCTAGTAACCGCTAGCCGTATACTCAACTCGAGGAAATTTGGCTACGATCTTTGCTGTTTTCTAAATGCTTCTGCTATCTTTGTATGCGTTTATCGCATTCATATCTCTGACAATCCTGATACCAGTGTATTGGTATGGAACTGACCAAAACTGGAACGCAAACTACCTAACTTATTGGTCCAAAATAACCCTTCCTCACTTAGAACGAAGCTCAATAATGATTCTTGTTCCGTATATAGTTGTGATTGTGATCACGGTTGCGACTATGTTCTTCTACCACCAGTTCACTCTTCTGTATGTATTTTTCAGATAACGTTGCTTAAAAAGAGTAACAGCGTAAAACTATATGGTTTTATTGTAAAATATATCTTCTGTCTTAGATACTGCTAGAAAAACTTAAGAATTAATTTAGCCAATGATGAGAGGTGTGAAAGCTACTATAGCAGTTCCAAAATAGTGTAATTAATTGACAAAATTATCAGTTGATTTAGATTCACTAAACCTTCAATTAGAAAAAATGCGAAGATATGTCTGTTCATCTACTGTTTAATAATAATACGCCAAATTATTCATTAAAAATAACTTTGAATTATTAACTAGCAAAATCTAGTAATATGATAATTTAAAGAAATAAACATAAGAACTAAAATAGGTTGATTAATAAGTGTTGAATCAGCTCAAAGAAATAAACAAATAAATTATAAAATTAAACAAAAATAATAAATAATTGAAAATATAATTTGACAAAAAAGAAGAATTAAAGAATAAATGTTAAGATGGTTTCGGGAAACTAATACTAGAAATTAATTTTAAGATATAAGAGATACGAAACATAATGTATTTAGATAATATTGAAGAATAACATTTGGACAAATTAAAAAGATATCCACCACAAATGCCAGAAATTATTTTAAAATCTTTTGATCTTATACCTGATAAACAATAAATTTAACCAAATACACTTTATGATAAAAGTATATTTGTAGCGAATTTGTCCAATTTAAAATTATTTAATTAACAAAAAAAGATATTTAGTTTACGTAATAACCATAGAGAATATTAAAATATTGGATCTTCAGTATTTTTATTCTGCGACTCTTAATCTATAGCATCTGAAAAATACACTGCACTTATAGCTTCTGACTCAAAATAACCAGAAGCGTTATTAGCTCCAAATCCAAACGAAATTGTGTGGAAATATATGGCAATTAGTAACACTTAAAAGTTTATTCGAAAACTGATTTTTATCGGTGTTCTCGCTGGTTTATTTATAGGTTATATATGGGGGCAAACTAAATTGCTTGGAATTATTAAAAATAGTTCCTAAGAGTGGCAAATATCTATATTCTATGGTATTTGTCCAAGTCGTTGTACTTATGGAACAATATAAATAGGATATTGTGTTGTATGCGATGGATTCAGTAGAATGTTGGTTACTATGGTTCCAACCTTATTTAATTGTATCTTAATGGCATTTTTACCTCTTTTCATTAATTGGGCAGTTAAATTATTGTGTTACCCTTCTATTTCCAAAAATGTTGATTTAGAATACTAATTATTATTTGTATTCTTGATTATAATAGTAGGAATTATTTAAGTTACTTTACCTGATATGATAGATGTTAAAAGCGGATCATTTTCTCTAGCTGGTTTGAAAGACCTCGATATAACAACGCTAGTTGATACTTTAGGTCACAATGTAGCATCATAGCAATTTACCTTTATTAATTACATTGTAAATAAGTATTGTGCGTTTCCAGTTTTCAGTTTGCTAAATAAGTGGTGTAAACAATTCTATATTTTGATATGATTTTGATGTAAATAATGATGGTACACGAGTGAAATTAGTAATGATTACACAAGTCAGTATAATATAATAATTATTAAATTTTCACACCATATCCATTCCGTATCCAGAGTAATCTATTTTCGATAAATTTACAAAAAATCTAAATTAATTTGATACATATAAGAACTTTAGTACTATATTACTAGTATACAGTGTGCTATTTTTATTTTAATTAATTTTAGGAAATATAGCATTCTATTATCTTTATTTAACTACATTTAGTAAATTTAAAATATTATTGAAAACATTTCAGTTCAAGGCGAAAGCTCAATAGAATTACTGGCTATAGAAGACTTTCAAATATTGTATTAACATTAACTTAGTTTTCAAAAAATTGGGAAAATTTATTTTTGCATTTTTGTAATTTAATATTTCTAAAGTAATAAGGGGCTATTATACAAAAGAGTGCATGATTATATTTATCGTACTACGTGTTACTGTTTTATTAACTAATATAAGTATATTATTTTATAAAATGAAATTGATGTATGTTTTCAATCTAATGTCATTCATGAACTGGTAATTATTATAACTATCTGATTTTATTAATAGGCACACATATGATAACCTTAAGCAACTAAATCGGCCGGCGATAATTATTTTATTTTAAATCAAATTCAAATTGTTTATAAACATACCCTTTTGATTAATCAAGGAGGCAAAGAATACGTCTTTCTCGTTATATGTTACTAAACTCGTTGTTTGTTGTTTATAACAATATAAGTCTCAATCAATGTTGCTAGGTTTCACATAACACATCTACTCCTATTTTATTGAACTAGTGCGTCATAAGATCATTATCATTATATTTATAACAATGGTTATACTTGCATTTATATTTTTTATTTAAGGCTGACATTGAGCAAAAACTGCTTGACAGCTTCAATTGTATTTTTCGAATTGAAACGGAAATTGCTAAAGGTGGAATGAAATTATTAAATTAATTATTATAAGTTGATGTAAATAATTTACTATTCAACGACCTTATTGTATTTGTTTAACACTTGTTAAATCGTAAATTAGTGCTTTTGCTATAATTAATCTAAAATCAACGAACTCCTGATTATAATATATTTTATGAAACATTAATAACCTGAAGTGGTACAAAACTAAAATTTGGATCAACTTAGTTTATCTTCTTCAAAATAAGTCTAATTTTATCTCAAGTTAGCTTTAAATAAAATGTAATGAAGTGAAACTAATATTTTCAACTTTGAAATATGTTTTATCTAGTAACGTATGATATAGAAATGAACTTGTTCTTTCTACTTATTAATCCATTTCAAATATATTTAAAAATATATTTATTTAAAAGTGTTTAATAGATGAAGTAATTCTAATTAATATTTATCACTTGTACATATCTAGTATTGTAGCCAAAAATTATAAGCAATTTTGAAAGTATTCTAATTTTGTAGTTTTAGGTAAGTTTGGAGTTAATAGTGAAGTTAAATAGTTTTATATATTTTCCTAGTTGTTTTGGACTTAAGCGATTTAGCCCTCAAAACTTTCTACGATTCTCAGAACAGAACACTTTCGCCTAATTTTACTTTTTTATTATTTGTGACTTAATCAACATAAATTATATCTAAACGGTTGAAACTAATATAGTAGTACAAATGGCTTTGCTCTATTATAAAACCATAACTAAAGACAGATAGCTATTGGGAATCTAAGTTCCATATTTATCATCACAATTATATTTCGATGGTCAATTTTAGCAACATCAGCATTACTAAAACAATCATTTGATTCAAAGTTTGATGTAAAGCCAGAACCTAGAATAGTACTGTGGCCATAGTTGAGGCAATCCAATTATATTTCGTAACTTAATAATTTTAATTTTCCAAATGATGCCAATTAACTTTTATTACTTTTCCTTGTTCCAACTACTTTTACCCTCAAATTACTTATAATTAGCTTTTAACAATCCCCATAACCAATTTCTTGAATTTCAAATATGGTGTGGAAAAATTTGCCAAAATGTTAAAATGAAGTGGTTTTATTAACAAATGTATATAAATAGTTTGCAATTTCAAATGAAAACAAGCGGGATTTTCGAGCTCTTTAATGAAATCGTGACATGATTCAAAAATTATTCCACATCTTAGAATGACCGAAACTGGTTAGTTTGGAAAAATGCGCCTAAATAAGTAATTCACCTCTCGAGTTTGCGCACAAGCTAAATTTAGGATTATAGTTAAAAATCTAAAAGAGAATTCAAATTCAATAATAACTTCACTTAGTTAGACTACCACAAAGTAATCAAACGCTCACTTTCCGTGACTTAAAAAACTCGCTTATATAATTGTTCAGACCACTGCTAAATATAGGTGGTATAATTAAATGGATCCTAGCTCACGGACAAAAGAATTCATTAGATTTTAATTTAAAACTTCGCTTTTCAAAATTCAACTTCAATAAGTAGCTTGCCTACACAGCGCATATGTTTGTTGTTGGCTTCATTTTGCCATAGTTGCTCCGATCACAAATGTTATTATATTCGTTACATATTTATTATTTGTAACAATAGATAGATACTTTATCTTATACATCAATACGCCAACTGTAACGTCTGATCTATCTTCATAAGCTAATATGCTAGTTAATGTTATCGGCACTATTTCAATTGGATTGATCTTTATGTTAATCGCCACTGGTTGCTATTTCTTTATATAAAGCGGGCCACTGGCTAACCTCGGTGCTGCGGTGTGTGTTATTTGTTTAATTCTTTCAATAATTTTTAAATAGAGTGTTGATAAAAGGTACCAAAGAGCATTGAGTACTTTAACCAAAGGAACCTATGAAACAAGTGGATAACTATATATTAATCCATTAAATAAATATTAATGGTATTATAATGAAGATGAATTTCCTTATACGCAATTTAATATTAAAAATCATAAAGAAAGGGAAAGACTGAATAAATTGATCAAATATGACGAATAATCCAAAATGAAATAGAATAAATAAGATGGATCATCCGAAAATATTATATAATATAGAAAGAACGTATAAAAAGATGAATCTCACACATACAAATAGAATTATTTTGATAAATTATTGGGCAAAATACATGTTGACTTAACAATTCTTCCAGTTAGTTAGGTTATAGTAGATGATCATAAACTTGGTGAAGTAAGATGCAAGGTATTATCCGATGACTAAATGATTGACACAGTTTTTTCTTCCTCAAAGAGTAATAAAACAAAACATATGCAAGATTACACTGAAGAAGATGTAAATTTTATGGCTTGTTATACTCATCCAGCTATATTGTAGTAAGTAAACACATTAATGAAGTGAGTAAAATTACGAAATATGGTTACTAATAGTAAAAATTGATATTAACATATATTATTATTTAGTGAGTTTAGTCAGTTCATTCGAAACAACCGCTGATAATTGAGGATTTGCAACATTAGTGAGAAGCTAAAAGCATCTTATCTTTTTGGACTGATTCGCTCCTTTGTTCATGTTTTCAGTATTCTCTTTCGTTCTGGTAGGTGAAACATCCTTTGAACTTTGTTTTTCTAAATTTTTTGTTTGCGATGTGGTTTTGTTAACAACACGTATGTTATTAATCGTTTTATTTGATATTATAGTCATTCATCGTTATTTAAAATACACTCTGTATAAAATTTAAAAATGTTGTGGTTTAAAATATTTTTTACTACTTAGCTTGATCTTTGAAACTTTAATAATTATAATCATAATTATTTACACTATTTTTTAAGATTATTGTTAAATTTATAAAATTTGTGCGTATTAGTTGAAAATATCATCTATTCAATGCTATAATTACCACATCTAATGTTATACTTACTATAATCCATATATACAGCCGAATTCCCATGTTCATACTATTTACCTCCAGAAACAGTTTGTATTAAATATAAGTAACAATGTGGTAAACGTAATGAAACAAAATGTATTGAATCTAGCATAATTCAAGTATGTAAAAATATATCCTGTGGTGCATATAATATTACACCCACTGATGTTTAAATAACAGGCACTTCTTTAAGTGATGCTGAAGCCAATTGTAAAGCGTATATCACAGCTAGCGCTACGCAATTTGCCCTTTATAATAAAACTACTTTTGTGGCTGGAAATAAGTACAAATGTTCGTTCCAAGAATGTAAAACAGGATTTTACAATGTATTTTGTGATAATGTGTGCCAGAAATACGAAGTCGTTATTACTGACGCCTGTTGGGATACGGATGTCTGCCTTGAGAATAAAACAACGTAGACGTGTTTTGTGCGTTGTAATACCACGAATCCGTATTTTGATGCAACGACTCTTGATTGTAGAACTTCGTGCCCATTTTACAAGATTTTCCCTGCTTATCCCGCTATTCTCAACTGCACAACCGCCTGTGATTTGTAATTCATTTAAGATGCGAATAATAACCATAAGTGTGTTGATTCCTGTGTTCCACCACTTGCCTTTAATTATGGAAAGTAGTGTGTGAATCCATGCCCCACTGATAAGCCCTATTTAGATCCAAGTAATAATACGTGCGCTGCTCAGTGCAAATCAGGCGATTACATTCTTGACACGTATAAAACGCAATCTAAGAACTGCAGCGTATGCACCAAGTACTTTATTCAGGACGGAACTCAAAGAATATGTGTAAATACCTGCCCGCCCTCGAACCCATATTTACTTGGAAGTTAATGTTACACAACTTGTCCACCCCCGAATATTTACGCTGAGGTGAATAAAACGTGTGTTCAAACGTGTGCCAGTGGCTTCTTTTCAGTTGGAACGGGCGCTCAAACGTTAATTTGTTAAACTACTTGTTCGGCCGTTTATGTTCCGGATGCAGCTTCGGGAATGAACAAATGTCAGTCAAGCTGCCCTGGAAACCTTCCTTACATGAGTGGAAAGATGTGCGTGAACGTCTGTCCAAGCGATAAACCATATTTGGAGGGCACTGAATGTAAGGCTACATGCACGAGCTTATCCTATGTTCAAAATACGGGATAAGCATAATAATTAATATGCTAAGCAACGTGCTCAGGATACTACTATGTAAATGGGACGCAAAAACGCTGTGTGTCATTTTGTGATGGATTATATGTGAAATTCGAGTGCATTGTTGGTGGATGCAACTCAACTTACCCTGTTGTCTCAGTAAACGAATGCCGCGCGAATTGCTCCGCTTTCAGCATTTGCAACTAAGCTAAAACCTTTAATAACAGGCTTTTACTATTTTGTGATGGCGATCAGTACTCTGCGTCCAATTCGTATCAAGCTCAGTGCTTGCAGTACTCCGTTCCGGTTAAGAAGTTCGATAACACGATCAAAACAGTATTTCTATACCAGAAACGTTTGCAACACATAGTTTAAGATGTGCGCTGAAGTTGTTAGTGTGATTTGTATTTTGAACTTGTTGATAAGTAAAATCCAACATATTTAATTTAATATTATATTATTATACTCTTACTAATCTAGTATTTACAAAATTATAATAAGTCCACTTCATATTTTATTTTGACTTATAACTTCTGTTTATCAAAATATTTTGTATGATGAAATAAGCTTCTACAAAAATTTGGTGTCAGAACTTGGTCATAAGTTACGTTGCCCCATTTTCATACCGAATGGAAATAGTTTAATTTTTTCGAAATTATGAGTTGTGAATCTCAACAAATATTCAATAAACTAAATAATATAGCTTATATTAGTGATAATATATTAGTAACTATTAATTTACCGACAGTAAGCCGACTGAAAACTAGTTTATGTAAATCATAAAATAATTTTTGAATTATAAAAATACTCAAGACCATAATCTATTAAGTTATAATTTATATAGTTATATACCATCTTGAAATAATATTCAGTTAACTTCCAATTATCTTCTTCTAGATCAAAAATATTTATTGTAATTAATATTGAATTTCGCAGTAATAGATGCAAGTGATATTAATTATAGTAATATTTATAAGCATTGATGTTCTATGTAATATATTATAATATAATTATTTGAAGTATTCTAGTTGTACATAATATGAGTGATCTAAATTTCGACTCTGGATTTGCTGGATATGGAGTGAAATTAAAAAATGAACTATATACAACCTCTTACTAATACATATATCATATTAGTTTTGCTCTACATTCTATTTAATTTTTTTGAAAACCCTCTATGGTCCTTTAAAGATTAATAATATATATGTATAATATATATTTATTATTTATGTTAACTCTATATAGTTTTATCCGTTCTTTGAAATATCAATAATTGTATTATATTAGATTTGATGCTCATTTTATATATTTTCCTTCGGCAGCACAAACAGAGTTACTTCTTGAGTTCTTCAAATAAAGCGAAACGATTCAACCTGTCATTTATACCATTAATTATTATATTGTAAAAATAAAGTTGGATCACTTTTCTGGATAACCGAAACATGGAATGTCTGACTTCATAATACCGGTTTTGATTCCGGCGTGGAAAAGTTTGCAGTTGAGGTTATCTAATCTATCAATAAGTATACAAAGGTATGTCGGACTATCATCGCTAATTATAGTGCTCAGCTTTGTGAATTCGTGTGAAGGGTCTGTAAGCTTATTCCTATTTGTGCAAAGTTAACTGTTGAATATTTATTACGACCAGATTGATATTGCTTTACTATAATGTTAATCGCCTGGATACTATGTAATGGATGTGTCCGATCACTCTATTTTGTGGAGTGCGATTTCCGAAACTACTATTTTAAGGCTAGTTCTAAAAATAAGGGCCATTAACAACTCAGTACACATAGCCAACACTAAAATTGGTGGAATCCAGCGTTACAAGAGTATCAACACAAGATATTATGAACTCTCTCTTAAAAGCTAATAGTATCAATAGCTTGCCTACACAGCGCATATGTTTGTTGTTGGCTTCATTTTTGCCATAGTTGCTCCGATCACAAATGTTATTATATTCGTTACATATTTATTATTTGTAACAATAGATAGATACTTTATCTTATACATCAATACGCCAACTGTAACGTCTGATCTATCTTCATAAGCTAATATGCTAGTTAATGTTATCGGCACTATTTCAATTGGATTGATCTTTATGTTAATCGCCACTGGTTGCTATTTCTTTATATAAAGCGGGCCACTGGCTAACCTCGGTGCTGCGGTGTGTGTTATTTGTTTAATTCTTTCAATAATTTTTAAATAGAGTGTTGATAAAAGGTACCAAAGAGCATTGAGTACTTTAACCAAAGGAACCTATGAAACAAGTGGATAACTATATATTAATCCATTAAATAAATATTAATGGTATTATAATGAAGATGAATTTCCTTATACGCAATTTAATATTAAAAATCATAAAGAAAGGGAAAGACTGAATAAATTGATCAAATATGACGAATAATCCAAAATGAAATAGAATAAATAAGATGGATCATCCGAAAATATTATATAATATAGAAAGAACGTATAAAAAGATGAATCTCACACATACAAATAGAATTATTTTGATAAATTATTGGGCAAAATACATGTTGACTTAACAATTCTTCCAGTTAGTTAGGTTATAGTAGATGATCATAAACTTGGTGAAGTAAGATGCAAGGTATTATCTGATGACTAAATGATTGACACAGTTTTTTCTTCCTCAAAGAGTAATAAAACAAAACATATGCAAGATTACACTGAAGAAGATGTAAATTTTATGGCTTGTTATACTCATCCAGCTATATTGTAGTAAGTAAACACATTAATGAAGTGAGTAAAATTACGAAATATGGTTACTAATAGTAAAAATTGATATTAACATATATTATTATTTAGTGAGTTTAGTCAGTTCATTCGAAACAACCGCTGATAATTGAGGATTTGCAACATTAGTGAGAAGCTAAAAGCATCTTATCTTTTTGGACTGATTCGCTCCTTTGTTCATGTTTTCAGTATTCTCTTTCGTTCTGGTAGGTGAAACATCCTTTGAACTTTGTTTTTCTAAATTTTTTGTTTGCGATGTGGTTTTGTTAACAACACGTATGTTATTAATCGTTTTATTTGATATTATAGTCATTCATCGTTATTTAAAATACACTCTGTATAAAATTTAAAAATGTTGTGGTTTAAAATATTTTTTACTACTTAGCTTGATCTTTGAAACTTTAATAATTATAATCATAATTATTTACACTATTTTTTAAGATTATTGTTAAATTTATAAAATTTGTGCGTATTAGTTGAAAATATCATCTATTCAATGCTATAATTACCACATCTAATGTTATACTTACTATAATCCATATATACAGCCGAATTCCCATGTTCATACTATTTACCTCCAGAAACAGTTTGTATTAAATATAAGTAACAATGTGGTAAACGTAATGAAACAAAATGTATTGAATCTAGCATAATTCAAGTATGTAAAAATATATCCTGTGGTGCATATAATATTACACCCACTGATGTTTAAATAACAGGCACTTCTTTAAGTGATGCTGAAGCCAATTGTAAAGCGTATATCACAGCTAGCGCTACGCAATTTGCCCTTTATAATAAAACTACTTTTGTGGCTGGAAATAAGTACAAATGTTCGTTCCAAGAATGTAAAACAGGATTTTACAATGTATTTTGTGATAATGTGTGCCAGAAATACGAGGTCGTTATTACTGACGTCTGTTGGGATACGGATGTCTGCCTTGAGAATAAAACAACGTAGACGTGTTTTGTGCGTTGTAATACCACGAATCCGTATTTTGATGCAACGACTCTTGATTGTAGAACTTCGTGCCCATTTTACAAGATTTTCCCTGCTTATCCCGCTATTCTCAACTGCACAACCGCCTGTGATTTGTAATTCATTTAAGATGCGAATAATAACCATAAGTGTGTTGATTCCTGTGTTCCACCACTTGCCTTTAATTATGGAAAGTAGTGTGTGAATCCATGCCCCACTGATAAGCCCTATTTAGAGCCAAGTAATAATACGTGCGCTGCTCAGTGCAAATCAGGCGATTACATTCTTGACACGTATAAAACGCAATCTAAGAACTGCAGCGTATGCACCAAGTACTTTATTCAGGACGGAACTCAAAGAATATGTGTAAATACCTGCCCGCCCTCGAACCCATATTTACTTGGAAGTTAATGTTACACAACTTGTCCACCCCCGAATATTTACGCTGAGGTGAATAAAACGTGTGTTCAAACGTGTGCCAGTGGCTTCTTTTCAGTTGGAACGGGCGCTCAAACGTTAATTTGTTAAACTACTTGTTCGGCCGTTTATGTTCCGGATGCAGCTTCGGGAATGAACAAATGTCAGTCAAGCTGCCCTGGAAACCTTCCTTACATGAGTGGAAAGATGTGCGTGAACGTCTGTCCAAGCGATAAACCATATTTGGAGGGCACTGAATGTAAGGCTACATGCACGAGCTTATCCTATGTTCAAAATACGGGATAAGCATAATAATTAATATGCTAAGCAACGTGCTCAGGATACTACTATGTAAATGGGACGCAAAAACGCTGTGTGTCATTTTGTGATGGATTATATGTGAAATTCGAGTGCATTGTTGGTGGATGCAACTCAACTTACCCTGTTGTCTCAGTAAACGAATGCCGCGCGAATTGCTCCGCTTTCAGCATTTGCAACTAAGCTAAAACCTTTAATAACAGGCTTTTACTATTTTGTGATGGCGATCAGTACTCTGCGTCCAATTCGTATCAAGCTCAGTGCTTGCAGTACTCCGTTCCGGTTAAGAAGTTCGATAACACGATCAAAACAGTATTTCTATACCAGAAACGTTTGCAAAACGCGAATATTAACATATTCATCGCAAAAGAAAGCGTGCCCGGCTATGAAATTTATCTTATAGCCAAATAAGATACTTTATAAATAATTGAGTCCAGGATCTCATTCTCGGTTGAAACTAACTCTATTTTAAAAATTTCATTAATTTAAAAAGCAAACACCTTGAAAGTGGCTGGGTGCACAGTTTACGTTTCAGGTGAGGGAAAATAATCCTCTGGGCTCGTTCTGTAGCAAACAGTCAGTTTACAAGTCTCGAGGACAACATTTACCACGTTCACGAAGGGGGATATAACTGGTGGGCTGTGTTTAAATATAAGTGGAGTTACTCTTATTGAAGATTTAAACTTGATTGTATCAGCTCAGGGTGCTGTTGTGGGTGGGCTATTCGCATAGAGCTCAGTGCTGAATATTTCATTGAATAAGGTGTCGATCATTGGACAAATAATTGGGGCAAAAGCCGGTATTGTAGCAGGAACTGCTGTTACCGGTACAGTTATCACTGGAACTAAAGTAACAACTGGATTAACCAGCGCAATTAACGTTTGTGGATCTAATGGATGCACTGCAACCGGATTCTGAAGATGTGATTCAAAAATAATACTTTATAATAATGTATTATTTTCATTAAGTTGTTATTTGATCATAATTACGTAAATTTACATAGCATTTGTATATAAACTCTAACACGATGTCCAATAACATATAGATAGTGATTTACACAGATTATCGTAATTTGTTGTATTTTTGTAGCGTGTGTAGAGGCACTTGTCATTAGCTATAATAGCTTTCGGTCACGCATGTGGAAGTGGAGATATCGGGTGCTGATTGAGGTCTAAATAATATATTATAATATAACGTAATATTACTTAATTATACTGTAGTTTGTTTCACTCACATCTATTTGATTATCAAAATTAGTAATCAGTTACACATATTAATTTAAGTAGCTCCACAAACACCTGCCTAGTTACAAATTGTAAGCTGCACAAAACAACCATCTCTATTAACACTACCTGAAAGCGAACGTGCTGAAATTGATGATATTGCTGCTTATAAACCATTAATCTGACTCTATAGACCACCAATTTGTTAGTTCAAATAATTAATTGAATTATCTTATCTTTAATCAACATTTTAAATTTATGTTATATATGTGTAATGTTACTAAATGGTTGTACTTAAAGTTTAAATTTTCCCATTAATTGTTGAATTAATGTTAGACAGTTACGTTTATTAATTTTATGTATATGTGTTGAGGTTATTTATCATATTAGATATATTCACTAATTGCATATTTGTATTTGTACTATAGTCTTATAATGTTTTGTTAATCTAATTAATTTAGCTTTGTAAGGAAGAATTTATGTATTGTAGTTAAGTTTAATAATTAGAAGTTAAGGTACTTAAGTTACTTATACTATTGGACATAATAACTAATTGCAAACTTGTATTTGCATAGTTATCTTATAAAGTTCTGTTAATCAAATGTACTTAACTTTGTACAGAATAATTTACATTTTGAATGTCATTTTAAGTTTTTGATAAGTTATTTATAAATTAATTCTCCAAATTTTTATAGTTTTATGTGAATAGCTGTTGCATCGCTTATAATTGAATATTTAGCAATGATATATTATTTGTGAGTTATATATCTAATTAAGTTAATATATTTAATATATTTATGCAGTTACTATCATTATACAAATATCCTTCCGAACAAATACATTAGTGAGAATCAAAAACAAACGGGTAGGCACAACTTTTAGTAAAATTTTAATTCATAATTCCATTGGCAAGATCTTATATACAAAGACCATATATAGGTACAGTGTTTGTTTAACAAATATATTAACATTAAATTATAAGATTTTAGGTAAATGAGACTGCAAGTTAATATGAAACACCTATTTAATTTTATATATTACTGCATATTTGTACTTAAATAATTTGAATAAATAATTCTTAGATTAGGGTTACTGAAAGTATATTACCATTATTTTCATTAATTTAATTATTTTATCCTACTAAAGAAACATTTACAAGTGTAAATTTCAAATTATCAATTACACTATACACAAATCCACTTGATTTATATGAATTAAATCTAAACTGTATCAAAGAGTCACTGATATGAATTGCATTTAAAGATTTTTACATAATTGTCGCCAAACATTAAGCAGATGCAATAAATATAAATGTCGACTAACTTACATTTACATCGCAAGTCAAACATATCAATGAACCAAATATTATTTCAAATTATATTGACACATTTATAATAGAATTTTTAATTATTTAACTGTGACTATTAATACCAAATACGGCAAAATTATTTACGTTTGTTATACCAAGTTACAAAGTTGCCTATGATATAGAATCAGTGTAAATAAATATATTACTAGAATATTGTGATAATATCATATTATTATTTATCAACACCTTATTAACATGCTTTTACTTTTAGCAAAAATTATATATTTCATTATTTACTTAAATTTCTTATTTGCAAATCAATTTATTATATTATAATTATTTACATAAAATAATAGAATATATCATACACGTAATTTGAAAGTATATAGATGTATATATACAAGTATTTAAGACTCAAATATACAGATTAATAACTGCAGTAAATACTTTCAGCCTTTAAGTAACATTTTTTCCGTTACTGAAATTTGAGATTGACATTGATTTAGTTTCATTATACTTCTAATAATTCCTAGTTTCTAAAAAACTTAGGATTAAAATATTATTAAAATTCTATTGTTTCCAAAATATTATATAGTAATGATATATTGAAACTGCTGATATTGCGCATTACCATTGTTATATTTGTTTTCATATATTTAAATTTGGCATTATGTCGACATTTAAATTATAAATGACTGCTACATCACGTATAACGTTTTATTTAATATTTTATAACAAGAGTAACAGCACGTCAATGTAAACAGCTCACTCCCGATAACCAATTAATGATATTACATTAAGAATTATCTTTATAAACTATTAAAAACTATATTATGAAACAAAGTAACTTTTCTACGCTTTATAAATTATATTCTTAGTCTGCAATTGATAAATGTAAAAAATTGACAATCATCTTTATCGTGTAAATTATTCTTAGAAGTGATTACAGTATAACTTGGTAGAAATGCAATATTAAACGACTCACTTAACTGTAACCTTATCATCAGTACTTAGGCTCGATTCAATCATTCCATCTCAATATTGTTTAGATAATTATAACAATATTACTATATACATATTATATATTAAATATTACGTGGTAAATAATGTGTGCAATAGAATGTATTTGGATTTGAATTGTGCTTTTAAACATATTCAAAATTCAATTGGGGTGCTTAATTTCCTAAATAGAATCGATAAGTAGTTTTTGTAATATTATTGTCGCGAACATAGTAATGTGTTAATTATTGAGACTGTGAAGAGGTAGATCACCGGAGAAACTCTTCTTTATAGTACTGCGATGATATGAATAATAAATGAATTACTGTGATGTTTCTTACAATCTTTTCTGGCGCATTAACTTAAATATATTGAATGTTAAAAATTGGTTCATGATACTCTAATATACGAAAGTAAAATATATTAAATTAATATAACTGGAGACATTTGGAATTCTATTCAAATCACACGCTTTCGCTGCTTTATGATGATTTCAACTTAGTCAAATCCACACTACAGATTAAATCATGATACCAAGAATAGTTCTTGATCTACTATTTGTTTATTTTTGATACTATTTTATGTTGAAACAACATTGATAGAATGAAGCACTTCTACAAACGGAATATGAGCTTCTTATGTGTAAATTTAGCTTGTTATTTCATAATAGTGTACAATTTACATATCATAAGTTCAAAATAATAGGTAATTTGTGAAAGGAATAAAAAATCTTTTCATTTCACGCCGAGGGTATTTTACTCTGTGAAAAAATCAGTTAAAGCCTAAATTTATCTCAATAAATAATAATATTTGAGTTGAAATATATTATTTCATTACTAATTAACTATATTCTGATGGAATAATGATTAAATATATTTTATAAGAATCCATTTCAAAATTTAGAAATTGAAGAAATATTATATTGTAAAAGAATAGCAAATAATATAACCTAGGTATTTTGCTAAATTGAGTGTTGCTAATAGTATAATCGGAGTATAATCGGCAACAACATATATCAGTTAAAATTGATAACTCCATATTCGACTAAATAATATATAAAACTAATTGTTATCTCAAATGAGAATCTCAAAAATAGTATATTATTTATCTATTAGCAACACTCAATAAATAATAGATAAATAATATACTATTTTTCCCTCCGTCGTTTATATTCTCTATATTAATATCATTTTTGTTATATTTTCGATATTTTGAAATATGATGATTAAGAACCATAAAATATAGTGTCACGGATAATAAATTAATACATGTTAATAAGGTTATCGAATATATTCCTCGAGTAACATCAGCCCTGCCTCTGTACGTACAGCTCTCATTTGAGATAACAATTAGTTTTATATATTATTTAGTCGAATATGGAGTTATCAATTTTAACTGATATATGTTGTTGCCGATTATACTCCGATTATACTATTAGCAACACTCAATTTAGCAAAATACCTAGGTTATATTATTTGCTATTCTTTTACAATATAATATTTCTTCAATTTCTAAATTTTGAAATGGATTCTTATAAAATATATTTAATCATTATTCCATCAGAATATAGTTAATTAGTAATGAAATAATATATTTCAACTCAAATATTATTATTTATTGAGATAAATTTAGG
>CAXDID010000597.1:0-47648 GCA_963988835.1 Hexamita inflata | reverse complement strand
ATTTTGTAGATTGAAGTGGTTGTAAACTTTGAATATAAGTTATGGTTAAGATTAACTAAATTTAATTATTTCTTCATTAGATTAAATAACACAATAATATAACAAATTTTTTAGTAAAATACCAAATATATACTTTTAGTGAGTTTGGATTGTTGCTGTTGAGTGAGTCATGTTGAAATTATATACTATTTAATAATGTTTAAGACATTATTAAAGATTTCGTTAAATAAAATCATATATAATCATAACAAATAAGCTTGAGCTAAGTATTTCCAGAGCTCCTAGGTTTCATTGGCTTAACTTTCGAGTTACTGTATTGCTATTAAAACTCACTTAAAACTTACATGGGATTAAAACTGTACGCTGTAAATATATTATAGCTTTATCTAATTTCACAGTGCTATACAGCTAAATATGATTATTTGACACTTACTAAAATATCGTTTGTTTGTAAAAATATAACGATTCTCTTAAATTGTAGCCAATAAATATTTAGTTGTTAAATTTAAGTTTTTGGCCGGGCATATCTAAATACGTCTTAAATATAGCATTAATTTGGTGAACATATACGTACTTGAAAATTTATTTTTGTATAAATATCGTATGTACCACGTGAACTCACTTAGGTTCATTATATAATTCATTTTCATCGTTTTAATTTTCGTTGTATTTGTTGGAATTGTCATTATGTATTTTAAGTTAAATTAATTAAAGTAATTAAGTTAAATTTATAACTTAACGTAATTTATAGATTATAATAAATAGACTTAAAGTTATAAAGTCATTTGTCTCACTGAAAACTGTCCTGTTCATTCATTCGTTAAATATTTTGAACGATTTTGGTCGTGAATTGAATTTGGTTTTATTGAATTTAATTCAAAAACGCGTTTATTTTCCGTTTTGCGTTAAAAACGGTTTGTTTGAGTGTTTTGCGCTTAAAGCTTATTTACTTAACGGCTATATTCGCGTTCTCAACGTATCTCAGCCACTCGGCCAGATAAATAGCATTTATTTCAACCTCTTTCTGATCAAAAGAAAATATATTGAACTATTCATAATTTTTGTGCGTTAAAACAAGATCAAAATTCGGTATAAAATTCTGCTCAAACTGAAAATCAACTAAATTCCGCTTATTGTGCAAATCTAGATTTTCAAGATACACTATTCTATTGTACGAAATATCAAGCCGCTCCAGGTCCAGCTCCCTCAACGCAAATACAGAAACTAAACCACAGCCCATCAGCTCCAAACTGGTAATATTCACCAAATACTGCAAAATAGTCACATCACTAATTGGATTGTAAGAAAGTACGAGCCCTTTCAAGTTGATAAGCTGCCGAATAGCACACAATGACTTTAAACCACAGTCGTTTATATCCAAAGTTCTGAGATTAACTAACTCACTCAGCGGTGATATGTCAATTTCTTTATTTCGACTCAAATTAAGATCTTGCAAGTTAACCAACGACCCTATCGACTCAATAGTTTTCAAATCACATAATTCCATGTGTAATTTAGTAAGGCCGCTCAAGTTACGAATGTGAGTTATATCAATGAAATTAATTGAAATATTCAAAGCCTTCAGACTTTTAAACTTACTAAGACTCTAAGTTTGCGTAGTAACCAATTTATTATTTATTAACGTCAGATCCTCTAGATTGTCTAGCTCCAAATCATCTAAATTTATATTAAAAATATACATAACTTTCAATGTTGTAATCGTCTAACTCGATAATTTTAATTAAATATTAGCATTTTTACCAAGTGTTAGTGTACTAATATTGAATTTTTGTAGAAAATCTAAACTTGTAAGATCTGGATCACCGCTATTCCAATCGCCAATATCTAAATTACCTCCAACTATTTTATCTTTATATTTTAAAGTCATTTATTTATCGTATTCCTAATTTTCAATGTTTTATTAGATATTTTTATGTTGTTCAATTGATATTTTGACGTGAAGTGGCAAATAATTTATATTATTAATCCGAAAATATGTATATATTAGCGTTTGTCAAAAACTAACTGACTATTACTAGTATTACAGTGGTGGGCCCTCGAAATGCTTTTTTGAATTAGGAAGAAGAATGAAGTTTATTATTTGAATCTTACTTATATCACTGCCCGGCTCAATAATGAGTGTGTTCTCCCTCCTCATCAATACACTCATTAACTCTATTTACTATTGATTTGTAAAGTGCTTCAATCACATCAAGGCCTGGTTGAGCCTTGGATAGCTGTGCTACAATAATTAACGTATATAACTCTGTATATACTTCAATAATAAGTTTCAACTTTACCTAACGTTGTATAATTTAACAATCAAGAAAATTGATTTCTCATTATGAAATGGAAGTGGAAGATCATAAGTAAAATAACTATTGTTTTAGAGTAGCATCAATATATTATTTAATGCTGGGCCCGACTAACCCACTTGATTCCATTCTTCAAGAAACAAAAATGCATTCATTATTTGAATATTGAGAATGAAAGCGACTGTAACTACCTGAATTATAATTCTAATTAAGCGAAGTACCAATACTTCATCTTGAGCTCCCGGTTGAGATTGAAAGAAAAAGTCCTCCATTGTTTTTCGTGATTAAGAAATGCCTAAAATCGTTCAGATTGACCCAGTTGAAGATGAACACCGAGGTCCTCTGCAGGTCCAGTGCTTGCGCTACTAGTTATAAATTACATATTGCGTCCGTATACCAATCATTGGATCCTCTTATTCTTTTCTCCAATCAGGCTTAACTACCATATATTTTCGAGATAAAATCTTTCATAAATTAGTTTTGTTGACTAAACGTAGAAATTACACAGGGACATCTTAAACAAGTGATATAACTAGTTCAGATTGGTACAATATTTTATGAATTCATCCGTTGGACCCAGAAATGAAGAGAATACAAACGCTTCAGAACTGCCTAAGTTTGTTAAGTGAATTAGTTGACCTTCCCTAAACATCTTCTACCGCGTTTATTTTTGTCATTGCCGTCCTTTTATTGCATGTGGTAATTTCTATTTTTCCTTTTTGGAATATTAAATACCGACTTTGAATAGTCGATTATGGTCTAATACGATCGAAATCATATTTTTGGCCCTCTTGTGTTAATGAGTAGTTCATGAATAATCTCCAACTTGAGATTATTTATTGGAATTTGTCATCCGCATTAGAAGTGGCAAAATATTTTAATATATAATTACTCACATAGTAAACAAGAAAAAGCAATTCCACCTCCCATAACTGTACAAACATGACAGCAAATTACATACTTGACCAAAAACGCTCACAAAATATTTTCAATACCATAAACCACATTTCAATACACATCGTCTTCAAGGCTTTTGATCATATTAGACGATTTAAATGGATATATTGATTCAAATTTCATATAGATATATCTTTTATTGCATAGATATCATTAATGCAACACAAATCTCAACTATCAATCAATCTTCCACTTTAAATGCTGATAACTTTGATTCAAGTGTTCGCCTATCCGGACGCGAAGGAGTTCAGGAAGCGCCGCATCTACCAGCTCATGACCGACAGGTTTGCCTCGGTGGAGCAGAAGCCCTGCATCAACCTCCACGAGTACTGCGGAGGCACCTACAACGCCATGGTCCAGAAGCTGGACTACATCAAGAACCTGGGCTACAACGCCATCTGGATCTCGCCCACCATCGACCAGGCCGAGAACGCCACCAACCTGTACCACGGCTACTCCTTCTCCGACTTCTACAAGCCGAACCTCTACTTCGGCACGGAGGAGGAGCTCCAGACCATGATCGCCGAGGCCCACAAGCGCGACATCTGGGTGGTCGCGGACGTCGTGTACAACCACGTCGGCGCCTGCAAGGGCGGCAGACTGGACTTCTCCTGCATCAAGACCTTCTCGAAGCCCGAGTACTTCAACCCGGACTGCGACATCACGAACTACTCGAACCAGACGAACGTGATCAACTGCAGGCTGTGCGCCCTCCCGGACCTGAACCAGCACAACGAGTTCGTCCACGACGAGCTGCTGAGGTGGGCCCAGTGGTACATCAACCACTACAACTTCGACGGCTACAGAGTCGACACCGTGAAGCACATCGACCACGACTTCTGGAAAGACCTCAGGAAGGTGACGCCCTGGTTCAACATCGCCGAGATCTTCGACGGAGACTACGACTTCATCAAGAGCTTCACGAACGAGCAGGAGGTCCAGACCGCCTTCAACTACCCACTCATGTTCAACATCCAGGGCTGCATCGGCGGCGGCGACTCCATGACCAAGCTCTCCTACAACTTCGAGAAGGCCTACGAGCTCTGGGGCGAAGACGTGCGCGACCTCGGCGTCTTCTTCGAGAACCACGACAACCCACGTTTCCTCTCTCTTTATAATGATTTGAAGAGATACGAGAACGCTCTCACATTAATCCACACCTGGATCGGCATCCCAGTTCTCTACTACGGCGCTGAGCAGGACATGACCGGCGGTGCGGACCCAGACAACAGACACGCCCTCTGGGAGCTCGGATATAATCAAAAATCTGAACATTTCAAATATATTCAACAACTGAATTAACTCAGAGATTCATTACCATTTGATACAATGGATTAAAAAGAGCTAGCTGCTACAGATAATTTTTACGCCTATTCTAGAGGAAATAAAGTTCTTGTAGCATTGACTAATGGAGGAGAAAAAGCTGTTTATCAACATGAAATTGTTGAAAATACTCCATTTGATCCAAATTCTTTACTTTGTGATATCCAATGGCCATATGACTGCATAACTGTTGGAGCTGATGGCAGTGTTGACATTTTACTTATTGGTGGTCAACCAAAAGTATTTGTCAGAGCATGATAATCACTTTGTTATTTTAATAAATATTAATGTTTTTAAAAATAAATAACGTAGATAATTCAACTCTCTTGTCCTGAGTTAGTTAATTTACTTCATAATAATTACACTAATTTTAGTTTTTCATTGAATCTAATAAAATGATGATATTGATATTCCAATAATATTCTAATTTTACATAAAATAAATTGTTCAATATTTGTGAGTGTTTAATATGATTTTATACTCAGTCTATTAATAAACTATATCTATAAACATCTTTATAAAACATCATCAAACTTATATGTATGTATTAATTATTAATTTATTCTTCACTTATTTCATTTCACAGAAAACTATTCAAATTGGTATTACTAAATTTCATTGTTTATTTCACGTTAACAGTAATTTTAAAATTATAAACAATTCAGTTTTTTCAATCCTCAACGGAAATGAATAAACGTTACTGGAACAAGTGGACTGAAGAAGAAGAAAAAACTTTCTAAAACGCTTTGAGAAAATATGGAAACGACTTTGAAGCGATCAGCGATTTAATGGAAACCAGAAGCTACAGGTAAGTGAGAAGTCACTACTATAACTCGAAAGTTAAGCCAATGAAACCTAGGAGCGCTGGAAATACTTAGCTCACGCTTATTTGTTATGATTATATATGATTATTATTTTATTTTTCACATTTTAATAACATTTTGCATTAATAGAGTTGCTGCATTAAAAAATACTTTTATCAATAGATAGACACATATATTTGACTATATCGTATTGAAATATAGTATTTTGATAATTATACATAAACAAAACTATTTCAGTGTTCTATCATAACTAGTTTTGATAAAAGAGGATAATATTTGATGATTCTAGACATATAAGCACATAATATTAACTTTTCAGATATTTATATTAAATATTTCTATGTGTCCTCTAAATGATAAAAGATAGTATTATTCAACATCTATTAGAATAAATAACAAAATAAAAATCCAAGTTAACCAAATATTCTTACATATTATGACTCAATACACCCAGTCCATACTATAATTTATTTAAATATATACTAATTTACATACCAAACACGATTTTAACATAAATTTTGACAGATTAATGTTGAAGATTGCAACTAAAGAAAATAATTGAGATCTACAATATAACTGCCATTGATATGATTATAACTAGAGATATAATACCCATTCTTCTTTTCATACACAAATATAAGAGTGGAAACTAATCTATGTTCTTATTGTATAATTAACTCATTAGCACGAATCGTAAGCTTAGTTGTATAAATTAATTTTTACTATTTGTTAAAAGCTAGTTCATTTATTAGTCTTATATATAATCATTTAATAGCCTTATATTATAAGGCTTATATTATAATCTTAGATACGATCATCAACTTAAATTATTTTAATATTCGTGTACTCCTAAATATACATATATGTTACACAAAAGATCATGCAAAACTATTAATACTTCATAAGTTACCTTAATTTTAAATTTAATGTAAAAAAGGCAGTGACTAAATCAAGGAAAAACAACTTTTAGTTTGAAATTATATTTAACAAATTAAAAATTTAACAATATCATCATTTTCCAAAAAAACAACCTTTACTTTTCACTCAGCATCGGCTTCTCTAACGAAAACCTTTGCTTCTCCGTTGTTGAGGTAAACGTCGAGGCTTCTGTCTGGGTTAACGCTCAGGCAATCGCCTGGGTAGTTAATGTTGCAAACTCTTGAATTGGGTTCGAATGGGGTGTTTGGAACGCGAATGTGAACCTGTCCGAATTTATTTCCGGTGTTCGTGAGGGCTGTGACTATCTTGTTTCCTCTTGAGAACGCGTAGAAGTCGTTGGTGGCGTAGAGCTCTTTCTAATTAAGGGTGTCCATTGGGAACTTTGATCTTAATTTATTAAGGTTCTGGATGAATTTGAAGTGGGTTGAGGTCTAAGAGTAGCCGAGTTCCCAGAGGGCGTGTCTGTTGTCTGGGTCCGCGCCTCCGGTCATGTCCTGCTCGGCGCCATAGTAGAGAACTGGGATGCCGATCCAGGTGTGGATTAATGTGAGAGCGTTCTCGTATCTCTTCAGGTCGTTGTAGAGCGAGAGGAAACGTGGGTTGTCGTGGTTCTCGAAGAAGACGCCGAGGTCGCGCACGTCTTCGCCCCAGAGCTCGTAGGCCTTCTCGAAGTTGTAGGAGAGCTTGGTCATGGAGTCGCCGCCGCCGATGCAGCCCTGGATGTTGAACATGAGCGGGTAGTTGAAGGCGGTCTGGACCTCCTGCTCGTTCGTGAAGCTCTTGATGAAGTCGTAGTCTCCGTCGAAGATCTCGGCGATGTTGAACCAGGGCGTCACCTTCCTGAGGTCTTTCCAGAAGTCGTGGTCGATGTGCTTCACGGTGTCGACTCTGTAGCCGTCGAAGTTGTAGTGGTTGATGTACCACTGGGCCCACCTCAGCAGCTCGTCGTGGACGAACTCGTTGTGCTGGTTCAGGTCCGGGAGGGCGCACAGCCTGCAGTTGATCACGTTCGTCTGGTTCGAGTAGTTCGTGATGTCGCAGTCCGGGTTGAAATACTCGGGCTTCGAGAAGGTCTTGATGCACGAGAAGTCCAGTCTGCCGCCCTTGCAGGCGCCGACGTGGTTGTACACGACGTCCGCGACCACCCAGATGTCGCGCTTGTGGGCCTCTGCGATCATGGTCTGGAGCTCCTCCTCCGTGCCGAAGTAGAGGTTCGGCTTGTAGAAGTCGGAGAAGGAGTAGCCGTGGTACAGGTTGGTGGCGTTCTCGGCCTGGTCGATGGTGGGCGAGATCCAGATGGCGTTGTAGCCCAGGTTCTTGATGTAGTCCAGCTTCTGGACCATGGCGTTGTAGGTGCCTCCGCAGTACTCGTGGAGGTTGATGCAGGGCTTCTGCTCCACCGAGGCGAACCTGTCGGTCATGAGCTGGTAGATGCGGCGCTTCCTGAACTCCTTCGCGTCCGGATAGGCGAACACTTGAATCAAAGTTATCAGCATTTAAAGTGGAAGATTGATTGAATAGTGTCCCATTGCAAATTATATACAGCCTTTTATGCTAGTAATATATAAACACCAATTCTTAAAGTAAATATAACACAAAGTATAGTCTCATATCATTTATTATTCCCCTATCCGTTTTCACATTTTGACACAATTTACTTCTATTTCGTCTAATTTTGGAATGTAACACATGTACCATGAACATAATCCAGCAACATCAATAAATAATTGATATTAATAATTGGAAATAGGTCTGTAGTGAAAATATTACACAAAAATATTATTTTATTATTTTATTATAATATTAGATAATATTCCGCTTCATTCATGGAGTAAATAAATAATGTGTTGAAAGTGCATCCTCTTATGAATCTTTACATGTCAATTGACAATTAGTACATTAAAATATATAACCGTGAGTCTATTTTATTGCAGAAACATTTTCTTGAAACAGATTTTAGCGATCACAACACATGTACAGCTGAAAGTTATTATTCTTATAATGAGCAGTATATTAATACTCTGATTTTATGTGCTGGAACTCTTTACATACAGATTCACGAGAATGTGTATTATTTGCAAAATGGAGCCCTCACTTTAGCCGCGTAGATTCCAAGTTACTGTATTTCTTCCAGCACGTCAAAATTTGGTCGCATGTTCAGCTTCAAAGGCAATTTGTATGTATAAAATGGTATTGATTCTCTGTTTATGCTCAAAGATAATAAGTTTGAGTACGTGAAATTCATGAACATCGATTTTTTCCAATTCTGCGATAAAGTCTTCGCCTTCAGTTCAAGGTAATCGCAAATCTGGAGGGTGAACGACAACCTCGAGCTCGAATATATCTGCGGAGTGGAGCCAAATGCATAAGTTCAATTTTGTTCAGGTGGAGTTATTGTGATTAGTGGCGGATGGGGAAACACTTATATACTTGATATGAGCAGCGGATCGGTGCTTAGAATTCCAATGCTGAACTACGAGCGATAGTTAGCTGATACCGGAGTTCAAATGGGTAGCTATATGCTGTGCAATCTGTTTGGAAACCAGGTACTAGCAAGAATGAAGGAATAATACAATGCATTTTTAACTGAATAAACAAACGAGATTTACAAACGCGAAATATGGAAATGTATTAGTTTTAAAGTGCTATTCACGCACTGCAAGGAGCTACTTGAAATTTGGTATGACTACAAAGTTCAAAAACCATTCAAAAAAATTGAATCACAAATAAAAGTATAACTTCACCAACTCAAATCACAAATTGTAGAAGCTACCAGAGTTTGGAACATCATGAGTAATATGTACATGAACAGTCTTCAAACTCATGAATAATGAAATGTACTATTTTACTTTTAAAATTTTATTAAAATTTTATAGTTGTGATGTTTTCAAATAAGTATAAGTTGATCACATTTATACAGGATTACACTATTACAGGATAACAATAATTATTATTTTTCTGAAAACGTGGTGTTTTCAAATATATTGTAAAAGTGATAAGAATGAATTTTAGCATTTTGATCAAAGACAGTACGAAATTAATACAGATAGGTAGAAAAGAATTATAATTCATAGATTAGAAAGTAAATCAAATTACTAAAATACAAAGTTGATAACACGAAATACGTGTTAAACTACACACAAATTTCATTCTATTTTATACTTTTAAATATATAATAGGTGGTTTTCCACTTTATATGTTCGAGCTAACGCCAGCTACAAGTTTTGTCTTGGTGCCGCCGTTTGTGGTGTTGCACATGCTGGTTCGTTATTATTTCTAGAAATTCGTGATGCGTAAGTTCAAGGACAACAAGAATGCGAAGAAGCTCTCTGAGTGCATGTTTTATCTGTTGTAGTACTTGGTGTTCACGCTTCTCAGTTCTGCGATTGTAGTTTAGAATCAGATTTGGTGGTTTAACTACGAGAATTTGTACAGGGAGAAGTTGAGCATGGATTCTTTTTCTCCGCTGCATGCTTCCTATTTGATGCTTGAGTTGGCCGTTTGCATCTCAACCGCGATAACGTGGTGTTTTGAGACGCGCAGGGACAACGCCGATTTCGCGATGATGGTCGTGCACCACATGTGCACCATTTCACTTATTTGCTTCTGCATGTACTCTAAGAACTTCAACTGGGGCTGCTCAACGGCGAATTTGCACGATGTGTCCGATATATTCCTCGAGTTCAGCAAGATGATCTACTACCTTGGATTTGAGTAGACCTCTAAGGTGACTTTCTTCATTTTCGCGGTCAGTTTCATCGTTCCACGCTGTTTTGTCTTCCCAAAGTTCATGATCGCCCCGTTTTTCAACGGGAAATTGAATTAAACTTTGTTGAAAATGAACCCGGACGTTAATTTAACGGCCGTTTTCACCGAAATTGAGAGGAAATTCATCCCAACCGCGTTCAGCGTGTTATTTGTATTAGATTGCATATGGGCGGTCGCGATTGTAAATATGGCCGTTAAATTACTAATTAAAAAGCAATGGAGGGACGTCAGAGAGAAACAAGAGGACACAAAGAGCGAGTGATACAGTTTTATTAAAATTTAGAAGATGTATCATCTATTTATACATAAAAATCTTCTTTAACTGAAGCAAATGATGTAATATTAATATGTGATGAATTATATCAATTTAGATTTAAAAATACACTAAAATTCTATATTTGGATCTCATTTTTGTATAGGAAAGGAAATATATATTGCAATTTATTAGATGATAGAGAGTAAATTGAAGTTCACAATAACAATACACAGTTGATAAGGTTACAATGTGAGTCACTTAATTTTAATCATATTTAATGGCTGTTTGGGATGTTATCATATAATATATGGTAATAATGTCATTAATATTTACCACTTTACAAATGAAATATTAATTAGTTAATAAGATTGTGGCACGTCAATATATTATGCAAAACGAAGACAACACAATAATACCAATTTTCAGTCGAATTTTAAAGTATATACCCCTTAATTATTTAAGTAGTTCAATTATAATTACAATATTAAGTTTGTAAACTATATTCTAGAATTTAATGAAACAATAAGATTATAAGTATACAATCTATCTAAATCGGGCATTTTGTCTTATAATCTGCATGCTATAAATTTCTGTTATAATTGAAATATTTATAATATCTAATTATATATTAAAAAACGATAAAGTTAACAATAAGAGAACTTATCAACTGTTGTCACACACAAAATTAATTCTTATTGTTCTTTAACCAGTAACATTCTTATCTTCAATATATTTAATTAAATTTAGACACAAATTACCTATTATTGTAATAACAATTGAGCTAATGTTATCATACATTGATGATATTATGTGTGGTAAATAAAAATATTATCGATATATCCTAAAAATTGTTTAAAGATTGCTATTTAATACTTTTTATAAAATTACATATTTGGCGTTTGCATGTTCCTACATTTATCAAAAGACAAACATGCATTTATATATCGGAATAGCCTATTTAATTATAACATGGATTCATATTTATATATGCCTTTATCTTCTCCCAAAAGCTTTACTCATTTGGTATTCAGTTGTTCCTTCAGTTTTGCTGATATTTAATGGCGCAGTCAGTATTTCTGGTTAAGAGCAATAGATAGTATCTATAATGTTAGCTTTAATATGTTTTTTCAGCCTTATAATTTACAGGATCATCCAACTTACCACTGAGAAATAAATAAGAAATCACGAATAGCTTGATTAATTGCACACATAAGAGATGATTTAGTCATCTTATTCTACGTCTAAAAAATTTACAATAGCATTTATATTAAAAGACTTTATTATGTCTATGCATAGCATAAATGACAAGTAGTATTTATTTACTAAGCTTATGTTCAATTTAAAACTCATTCAAAAATCTGTTCTAGAGTAATCTTTAGTGATTTGGAAATCTTCAATTGAAGAACAAACAATTTGTGCCATAATGATGATTGACATGTATAACATCAAGTTCAAATCACCAGAACTGAAATAACAATTATAGACATTTTGTATGAATATAGTCCGATAGAAACAACATGTCTAATAGATATAATACAAACACGATAAAGTTTAAGAACAACCAATTAATATAAATTTTGAAATTAAAGGCATTCTTGAACTTTTGATTTATGAAGTAACTGGACATTATTTTGATAATGGAAAAGTCGTAGGTGATCCTCAACTAATCCGTGATACTGTTTAAATTCACTATAACGAGTATAACCTGTCAATGCTAACTCAATATCAAACAAGATAATTAAATGACTTAATCACGAGTTTGATTTCTAAGGCGGCTGAGTATGTCAACATAAAAAACTAAATAATTGAGCATTCACAAAAAATAACGGTTGCTGATCAGCACCTTCTTAATTTGTTCGATTCTCTTACTACATTGAAGCTTTAATTAACTAATTAATTGATAAAGCTCACTGGCGACTTTCCATTATCTTTAGCAGCAGCTTGGACTACGGCTCATGTTATGCATCAAATAATCGAAGAAGACAGATTTGGTTTGAGTTACTTGTATTAAGCTATTTAAAAGATTAAGCCACCACTAGACAGTGACAAAGCAACATCAGAATCATTTACCGAATATCTGAGTTAAGTTACCATATTTGATTAAAAAATACTGTAGAAGTAATCTAGTTTTACAAATACTCTGTATGTTAATAAACCAGTATTATTTGACCCATAAATATAAATTATTGAAAACGAACATGGGGAAAGTAAAAGTAAAATCAATTAAAAGGATTTACTCTATCTGCAAAAGTTATAGAATACAACAAATGCTCATAACAAGTTGTTTAAGTACTTAAATACATTCATATATCTGGCGATACAAATATTTGCGTTAATTGTTGCTTTTTAGTTATTCACAATGAATTAGTATGATAATATAGATTTACAGGAACAAACAGATTATTTCGATCTATAAAATTTATTAACAATAAATCCTAAAGCTTCATGTTCAGATATATTAAATATTTGTAATTAATTGGATTCTAATATGTAATTTGTATAATTTGAAAGATAATATCAAATTACATCATAAGTGGTAAATACTCCTTCATTTGTTTAAAGTTTATGCAGTTATTGTCACAACGAGACAGTCAAATAAGATTTTTTAGATATTTTAGTACAATCACTGTTAGATAATATGTAAATGTCAGCGATTCCAATATTTGATTCTATAACTTTCAATATTGAATAATGTTTAAATAATTTCTTCAACAATTATTAATTCATTGTGCTTTATTTCATTGTTATATTTAATGCCGAGTTAGCAGTTATAACGAGTAATAAATTGTTTGTAGAAAAATATATTAAAATGTTAATTCATAAAATCAAGATTATAACTCTAAATTTATAACAGTTCAAAATAACAACTAGTGTGGGTTAAAAATATAATAAAAGTTAGTATTAAACTTAACTCGAAAAATAAAATAATTCTACGATTTAGATTAAACAATAAAACGATCAAATTATAGCTGATAAGTTACCCCATATATAAAAATACGACATATATTGTGATTAGATAGTATTAAAATTTATTTGCATTGTACTATTTGGTGTGGTTACTATATTGTGTGAATAAATGAGTATAATAAAATATAACATTGGTTAAACCACAACATAACCTCTTATATCTTCCCAGTTAAGTTCTATGAAACAAATTAATAATTATATTTTAAATTATTCGCTTTAAAACTAAAATACTGTTTCTAATAATTTGCTACAACTTAATAATTTAAATGTATTAAACAACATTCACTCATTATAGTTTATTGATCTATTAATGTGCTTTATGTAGCTTAATAATGATTAAAATATTAATATATGTTAAAATGAATTTCTATTATCATAACAATATGATTATAATTCAAAATCATTTTATAAAAACTCTTATTAAACAAATTTAATACAGTAATTTAGTAATTACGGAGGATATACAATGTTTTATCAAACAAATAAATAAAGTATAATTGTTTCTACTTATGTTGTTAGTTTTTTAGCTTTGATAAGTTTCATATACTAACTACGAAAGTTCGATAAATTTCATTAAAAAATATTTCTATTTATAATTTGTGGAGCATATTTACTGTTTCTATCCATTCTTATCTCTGTAGATATTCTTTGGACAGATAAAAAAGACATATAAATTTATTAATAGTTTTTAACTGAGGCTCGTAATATGTATTAATAAATCAATCCAGATATAAGTGACATGTAAGATGTTATTGAAAAATTCAATAAATAATAACTGAATTAAAATGAAGCTTGTAGTATTATATAACAATACTAAAAGTTCTATCCAAATGCGGCAACAATTTTAACCAAACATACTTCTATTTTGAATTTATAATGTCAGGTAACAAGTACTAAGATTTAGGAATTAATTAGTGAATGGTCTACAAGATTTAATAACTATATTTAATAATTGCTATAAAAATAAAATTCTATGAAGTTTAGCATAGTTACACTTGGATACGGGCTTGTAGCTCTCGGTGCGTTTAGCTTTTCAGTAGTTTTGGTAAATATTAACATGGGCTATTTATATAAAGTCAAAAAGATCATATAATAATAGCGAACAGAACTTAAAAGTTAATAAACTAATTTAAAACGAATGCGAATTGGTCAAACTATAATTGTAGTTCTCTTAGCAGTTATAATAGTTATATCAATAATTCTTATAATAGTAGATGACAAATATAAGTTAATTTATCCAGCACACGATATATTAACAGTTTAATTAATAAATAAAACGCTAAAATACAAGTTATTTGATGATAATTTTAATTAAGTTAATATTACCTTTTATGATTTCTAATTATAATAAATATTTGAAAATAAAGAAAGTAGTTGGTAAAACTAACTTATAGCCAGATCAGAAATTATAAAAAATGATTACTTTTAGTATAAACAATTCTTTATTGAATTCTTTAGAGCTATTGGATTATTATCACTTATATCAGTGCCAATTTGTTTTACACTTGAAATAATTTTCCATTATGTATATGTTCCAAGAATTTCTGTTCATTTAAATTAGTTATACTAGTCTATCAATGTAATCGGAAAACATAGATTCAAGGAAGAATAGAAAAGAGAGTATACAAATGATTATAAATAATGGTTTTGATTTTTACTAAATACGACAATATGTGAGTGATTTTATAAAATAATTATTGAAATAGAAAATAGTAACTGAGAAGTACTGAATCACTTTTATAAATAATTTTTAAAAATAATTCACATCAAATGATATTGAAAACACATTGAAAACACCTTTTATTTAGTACAGGTTATTATACTAATTATGAATATTTGAATAATATATTAAAATATTATTTCACTTCACAAAAATGAATTTTAAAGTATCCGACTCATGTGTACAATGTAATTCATGTATTAATGTTTGTCCAACCAAGTCGCTTTCGTTAGTGGATGGTTTGGTCACATTTAATTCATCAAGATGTATGAAGTGTGGATAATGTTTTTCAATTTGTCCCACTGCGTCTATTTCTATGTTTGATTGTGATCCATCAACAAATATAAGTTCAGACCCACTTGTTAAAGCGATTCAAATGCGTCGCTCGGTCCGTTCATATAAGTCGGAACCCCTTTCAAACGAAAAAATCACAGAAATGCTCTAGATTATTAGATTTGCTCCATCAGCTAGAAACGCTAGAAATACAAGATATATTGTTATCAACCGTCCCAAACTGTTGTAACTGATCCCAGTAATCGGCGAAATCCTTCTTAATATTTATCCACATATGAAGGCCATGATTTAAGCTGGAGGAGATGCCATTTTCAGAGGAGCTCCTCATCTTATTGTTGCAGTTGAATCAGTTCCACAACCTACTGATGATGGTGTAATCGCTTTAGCAGAATTTGAATTACTGGCTTAATAGTAAGGTTATGGAACCTTCTGGTGTGGCTTTTTCAAACACGCTTAAGCAGCTCCTTAAGTAAGAGAATTAGTTGGTCTAAATTAATAAGATAAAGTTACAGCCGCTCTTGGTTTCGGAATCGCTGATATTCAATATGAAAGACCAGCGGCTCGTGAAAAAGTTGCTGTTACGTTCATATGACTTGATCATAATTATATAATTACAATTTTATTATAATCATACTACTAGTATTACTAAAAATGAACTGAGATGGAGATCCACTGAAATTAAAATTTTGATATTTAATAAAATTTTGAAGTAAATATAGATCGTTCCACATCATAACATCAAATGTCATCATAAGTGGAAACATTCTTGGTAATTAAAACCCAAACTAAGACTCATTCTATTTCATTGTCTGTAGATTTAAATGATACAGTCTACCACATTTTACTGGTTGCCGCCTAGCAGGTAAGTGAAAATACCTAATACAATATTCAACTGGATTGTGTAGAGGCGTGCCACATTTTGACGAATACGGGTAAGAACAAGTATTAGTATCAGATAACAATGTCAGAAACGTTAAAATGTCTGCAGTAGAGGCAAAAGCGGTGTTTATTCTGCGATACGGATTATGTTTACATTTAATTTTCGGAGCGTTCGTTCCCGTACAAGTACAAGTTTACGAAGCCGAATTCCGACTTGCTCAAGTACAAACAGTCCATTTTTAGGGATTTCTAGTAAGTGGAGGAGATCATATCTTCTGCTTCCTCTTCTCTTCAGCAGTAGTCTCAGTAGGAGGATTTCTTCCACATCTCGGACGATCCGGTGAAGAACATAGAGAACGAGTTGCGTCTAACGTATCCGCTTCCGCTCCTTATGCCCGAGTAGTTGATTTAGAAGCACTACAACGTGTATTTGGATTCGATAAATACCAATTTCATCGCGCGTGTGGCCACCAAGCCTCGAATAACTCCGATAGTGTAGGAGAACATTAAAACGAAGGATTTGTCCTATTTCGAGCTCATATTCAGGGTTCCCCGTCCTTTGTGCTTCATATTTTTGATTCCGATTATGTTTTACAGAGCGTTTATGGGTATCTTTTAGTATCTTACCTCGTAGCCCTATTTTAATAAATCGGCTGTGAAGTGGCACCGAATTCAGCCCGTTTTCGTGATTCGCGTTCCAATCGCTCCGACGTTCAAATCGATCGCGTTCACAACTTTGTGGTAAGTTATCATTTTCTATCTCACGAACCGGTTCAAGGACAGGTCCGTTAAGGGACTAAAAAAGAATTACATTAAAAGTTACATAATTCATTATTTGGTTCACGTTATCCTGAGAGGGAACTCGATTCTACTCACACCTGAGGTCATCTCAGCAGTTTATATGATACTAGACCCACTTGGAGAAGCGGGAGTCAGGTACCACTTCATATTCGATGAGATATTCAGAGCGGATAACCATTAATACAACTTCGGAGGATTCTTCAGAGGATAACGCGCGAAAGACTTTTTACTGGTGAATAGAGAAGCGAACTTCGGAAAAGTCTTCAAATTCGGAGTAATCGGAGTCATTATCGAACTATTCAAAAGCATCAACCCACACTACGTAGTCGTCAAATGAGAGAAATTTTATATATTATAATTATTTAATTGTTATTATATCATCAGCATCAGTCAATCTAGATAAAATACATTAATAGAATTAAACGACTCACATAACAACTAAACATTAATCTTTATCAATATTATTACAGATTTATCAGGTTTATAATCTGATGTAACTGTAACTTAAGTTGGAATATTTCATTGATTATTAATATCACATAAATTAAATGCTGCAACAAATTTATTACCTGCAATTATCTAGTTTTTACATATGTGTTGATGTAACTTCATTAGAGTAAGTTCAAATTGTTATCTCTATTATTTTTATTAATTATGCAATATTTTAAACATATGTTATACACGTTAAGACATACATATCGCTCTTAATTTTTTTGATAACGTAATAAGAAACTAAGAAGGCTTCGTTTGTTGTTTTTACTATTTTTACATCTGTTTGAAATTTAATTTTGAAATAAAATTAAAATCTACTATGCAATTACTTGACAAATCTATATACGTTAAACTTTTTACTTATTATAAGTCGATAACATGAATAATTTAATTACAACTCATATCCAAGTAACTTAAACTATTTAAAAATATAATTGGAGAGATATCAATAATTTTATTATTAGATATTACTAACTTATTTAAATTTAGCATGTACCCAATAGAATTAATACAGCTTATCTGATTTTCGTATAATATTAGTTATTTTAATTTTTTTAATGAATATAGTGAAGAAATGTCGTTTATTTAATTATGAGAGAGATTCAACTCACTCAAATTGACTAAATCATTGATATCGTCTATATTTTTTATTAAATTGTAATTTAAATCGAGAATCATTAATTATTTCATTGCTCTTAAACCTTTAATTTGAGTTAAATTACAGCTAGTTATAAATAATGTTGTTATATTAGTTGGTACATGTTACAACGAAATAACTGAGCAATTTACTATATACACACCAAAAATATCAAATTATTCAATAAATTGTATTGATTCTAACACTTCATTATTTAATTTTAAAGCACCATACTAAATTTAACTTTTGTATGTCTAAATCATTCTATCAGTTAACCCTTCATATTTAATATTCATTTTGAAGATGTGGAGTGATTATATTTTGCGTATTTCATAACTTAGAACATTGTAACTAAGCAAATTACACAATCATTAATAAAGTAATTACGTTAAAAAACGTAATTATCATTATATTATTAATTATCCATTCGGTTTTATATTAATTATCAAATGAAATAGAGAATATTATAAATTACTACAAGTTCTAGTTTATACCACATGTCCCTTTTTGTTTATAACACATGAACTCATTTTGGCACTTTTGGACATGTGCCATAAGTGAGAACTTTCTTCGGACTATTTTGTATCTTAGTGTGAATCAAAAAGTCACACTACTGTTATAGCCGAGTTGGATAGTCGGTTCATATATAAGTGAAAGGGTCGTTGGTACAACCCTTGAAACAATAAAATTATAGAAAATAACTCTTGTATAATAATATTACTGATTATTGCAAGTTATCCACATCAAAATTCATGAAATGTATGCTTTTGATTTTGTTTTTTATAATAGTACGGCTATAATACCATATATCTTCATTCTAAATGTATTTATTGGTGTAAAGCAACCATAATTTCTATATTATTTATAAATTTTAAGACGATCGATTTTCATTATTCAATCTATATTTCAATTTTGTTATATTATGTTATTATATTGGTTATTACAACACAACTGACAATAAAGGCTAACCATTTTATAACACATGTGAATCATGACATGTGTTATAAAAAAGTCACACACATGTGTTATAAGTAAAAAGGGACATGTGGTGTAAACTAGAACTTGTAGTATGACACGAATTAAAAATCGATTTTTAATGTGATATTATTGCTTGCATAATTATTCAAGAATTATTCAAACATTTCCACCTCGATGGGTTGTGCGACATAATTTCAAGCTCCACCAATTGACACTTCCAAGTAGCCTGAGTCTACGACTCTTAAATAATCTCTTGAACCGTAAATTTAAACGCAATCCATAACATAACCAGAGATAAGTGCGGATTTCACTGAATTCTTGTCTTTAATTATTCCGGATGATGTTGAAGTATCTTCTCCAGCAGATGTCTCTTCTTTAATTTTTAAGCGCATGGGAGTAAAAGAAAACGAATCTTTAGACGTTAAACACTAAGTTGAGCTTTTAAACATCTTGAAAATTAATGTGAACACACAAACTCTCACTGAACCTATTTCTATTAACGAACTCGAAGAAATTATAAACAATATCTTCGAATTTGGTCTTTGAACATTAAAACAATAGTTAGTTTTACAAACAGATTTTATAACTTTGCCCAACTATTGATAAAACGGGATTTATTTAGTGAAAATGTACTATTTACTTTAATATTCATTCATTTCCCTATTTCTTGAGCTTTTTCGCCAAGTTTAACTCCATATTCATACAATTTAGCTAAATTTTCATCAGTAACTTATAATCTCCATTGGTACATGGTATCTTCGATATTTGCGTTACATTTTTTAACGGCTTCTGTCAAATCCGTGCAGCACTGCGCTCCGGTCCAGCAAAATGCTCCGAATAAGTAGCAGGATTTTCCAGCAAGCAGTTTTAGTCCTCTGCAGTAGTTAATTGCTTATTCTATAAGTGGCATCATGGTGTTATTCTGTGTTGGTGAGCCGATTGCGAAGCATGCGCTATCGTGAACGTGCAGCGCGACATCTGTGATGTTGAATTCGTTTAGATCCATAATTTTTGCTTCCGAGCCGGTTGATCTGACTCCTTCAGCTACTTTTTCAACCGCTTTCGCCGTTGAGCCGTACATGGTGTCGAATATGATGCTGACTTTCTTCCGGTACGCTTAATTCGCGAATCTAGCGTATTCTGCCATCAGGTCCTTTATTTATTCTCCCCTCCAGCACACCCCGTGTGAGGTAAGTATGTACTTTATATCAACCTTGTTTATATTATTGAGAGCGTTCTTTATCATGGCTGGTAGATGCCCTAGTACGTTCGCGTTGTAGGACATCGTTAGTTGAATCACCTGTTCAATTGGTAACTGTTCTGCCCACCTCTCAGTGCTCGCGTGGTGCTGCCCGAACACGTCGTTCGTGAATATAGCCCCTTCGTTTTGACTGTACGTGAGCATGTTGCAAGGCCAGTGTATCATTGGAACGGGAATGAAGCTTAAAGTTCTCTTTCCAATGCAGAGGGTTGATTTGCTGTCAACGGTGAGCCACTTTGGAGAGAGGGCAACCAGGTCGGGGTAGAGCTTCTCCAGGTTCTCCTTGCATTTTGAATTTGTGACGATGGTTGCTTGGGGTGTTTGCGCGTAGAGAAGGGGGAGGGCAGAGCCGTGATCGGGCTCGGAGTGGTTCATAATAATGTACTCTATTTTGGACAACGGGATCACGGACCTAATGGTCTCAAAATGCTCCTGCGCGAAGGGGAATTTAACAGTATCCACCAAAGTGGGCTTCTCATCCATTATCATGAAGGAATTGTACGAAGTCCCCTTCTCAGTGTGATAACTGTGAAATATTCGAAGAGCCCAGTCAATCACACCCACCCAATACACATCCGGAATCATCTCGACATTTGTACTCTTTGGCTAAGTTAGCGCTTTTTGCTTAATCGCACTTTCTTTTGGCACTTCCTTGAATATTTTAGACTGATTATTATTAACTTGATCCATTTCAGTTACCTACTCAGTTGGCTTCTTGTTTTAGCTATTATTTTCATTGGAAGAAGAAATGCTTGTTGAGCTTCCCATTGAAGTGGATAAACATTTTTAAACAGTTATAATTTTGTAAAGTATCATCAATATCATTAATAATTGTTTAAACTAGTAATTTTTAAAAATTTGAACAAAATCTCAAAATAGACTTTCAGACACACTCACATATACTTTGGAAAACTTGAAAGTCAATTCATATATAGATTATATTATGTGTTTTTGTTTCTCATTTATGCACGACTTTAATGTATTTAGTTCTATTAATAAGCATTGATCTCATGCAAATCCAACTTAATTCAACAGTTGGAAGAGCCTAACAATGTTCGAAGTGACCTGGATTTGATTAGAGCACGCGTTATTCATCATTGAGTTCCATGAATAATGAACATAATTCAAATAGTGACCAAGTCATTAATGCAATATGAACACAAAAATTTATTTATTCTTCAGCAAAATCATTTAATCGTTGTTTGAAAATAAGATAAATGAAAACTAATACAACTATTGAGTACTTAGCTATAATATTGATTCCAAAACAGTAAAAATTTAATGATTTTTCATGGAGTAGTGTGCTAGATATCATTTTGTGCCCCACCCACCAAATGCATAAATATCAGAATGTTCAAAATCATGTCAAAATGTGTGTCAAGTTTATAAAAAAGACGCTAACAATTAATAGTGTTGCTTCTCAACTTTACACTCATACCATTACTAATATAAAGGTTCAAAGTTGAAATATCAAACGTTTCAAGAAATCTCAAGTGTGTAACCTCTTCTATGATTACCAATTTACCGTCTTAAATTTATCTTTTATACTTAAGAGTCATATTTTTATCTTTTTCATCATTTGGAACATTCTAGTTTTGTTCCATTGTTTTTGTTGGGATGGTGGTTTAATTGAATGATTATGATTGATTATGTACTCAACATATAATGCAGTATTCATAGTATATTAAGTGAATACCTTTCATTTATATCCTGTCGTTTTTATGTTGTTGAAAGCTTTGAAATATTTTTAAATCAAGTATCTTCATACGGTAAAGTCTCACAAGTACACTAGGTACCGAGTCTCACGAATAGTACTAGAGAAAATGAATAGTTTATTTGTCATTTCATGTGGTTTTCAGATATTTTGAGATATCTCACGAATAGAACAGAGTTGATCACGAATAGACCAAACCTAATTACAAATAAATATTATAATTTGAACCACCTGATAATAGTCAGAACATCATATATTAAATTAATTTATTAGTCTTTTTTAAGATTCAATTAAAATCACTCAACATCAATTCAATAATAAGTTTATTTTTTATGAACTTATTGCTAAAACCTCAAAAACATTCTAGTCACATAGTTTCTTATAAATTATTGCATCTAAACTAGATTATTATCATTGAACAATCATTTATGTAACGTTTCTTATCATTAACCAACTATGGAGTGGCACGCTTTTATTAAATTAAAGAATAAAAATTGATTAAATAGATGAATTATAAAGGTTATCACAAATAGAACAAAGTGGTTGGCAAATAAGACTAAACTAGATATCTCACGAATAAGCTTTGGAAATCAATAGTCTATTCGTCATTTGTACTCTGTTCTATTCGTGAGACTCGGTACCTAGTGTACTTGTGAGACTTTACCGTAGTATATTGAATTTTGTCCATCTTAAAATTAATCATAAAAATCGATTTAATATAATATGTGAGATGTCAAACACTCCACAATAATGTTTGTTCTTTTGAAGGCTCTTCAACTAACTACAATACAACACGGTTAAGTCATGCGAGATATTCAGATAAATACTAAGCTGAATGAATCCATGAAATATGAGATGTTTAAGCTTGATTTTCCGGAATTAAGAATTATAAATCCATATAACACCCAATATTAGTTATTTGTTGATTTTCAGGCTTCTTGTGAAGTTGAACTTATTTTTTGTGAATTTCCTAACTACGATGATTGCGTTAATGACAGGTTTAACATTGAAATGACCAATACAACTGGAACTTACCTGATCAACATTGAACATTACGTAAATCCTGAATCTGAAACATTCTCATATTATTTAATGTTCAGACTTTCTGGTGAAAACGCAGTGGGTTAGGTCACCTTTTAAGCATAATCTGTTATTGTTCTTAAACCATTATAAGAAATGACTGTTATGGTCGAACCCTAAATCGATATGTACCTAATGATTATTTCATGCGATAAAAAGCCTTTTAACTTTACAATTAACACAACAGCATAGATCTGCTCGGACAAAAACGCCCATGTGACCAAATAAAGCTGTTCAAACATCCAAACAGGCTAATAATTTACATTCAACAATCCAAATTTATACACGTTCATTACAATATTCGCTACATCCGAATTATAGGAACTGCGCGTTTAGTATAACTTCAAAGCTGATACCCTTTCCTTGAACGAGACCACTGTTCGCAAGGTGTACCTGAACCCAAACTGTTTTACTTTGAATTCTTTATCTTAAGAGAGTAATTCCGAAGACGTAGGAGTTACTTAAAAAGTTCTGAACAGCTCAAGTGATGAATTCGATGAATTCGATGTATGTTCTTTCCCGATATTTGAAGGATAATACAATCGATTTGAAGGATGCGAATTTTAGATATGGAGATATTATAGTCCGAATATAGGTTCAACCATTTTTAGTTATTCACGTATTTATTTTCCAGTCATGCCCTGGACAAACGACGAGGTTCCTTATCTGCTGGTTGAGTTTGTCACAGCTATAAATCTTAGATTTCTATATTAAAAAATCGTATGGAAAGCAACAGATATAAGTGCGCTCTATTTCGAAGCTCCTGATTGGAGCTAAAACCTGAGCTACGGTCTTGCCTTTGTTGGAATGAACAACATAAGTATTTAAGTGACTGACAGATTCGAAAAGCAGGGTGTTTAATGTAAAAAATTGAATAATGACCGTTGTTAACTTATTATTGACAATAGTACTCAAATATAAATAGCTGATAAGTAATACTATTATGTGTTCAGTGATAACTTAGAGAGTAGAATTCTTTGCGCACCAATCTAGGCTATAGAACCGAATACACCTGTTAATGTTAAATTAATTTCTGGGTAATATCAATAATAATACTATCGCGTGAAGACAGAGAACTTCATATCTGGGAAATTAATACTTTCATGCTTATTTAATATGCATGATATTTAGGCATATTATACATGCAAGAAAGCTTTTTTCAAGATTGTAGCCTCAGCTTCGGAATATCTCCCATAAATAATGGACCAGGATATTCTCATCGCATCAGGACTTGGCGTTGTTGAATTAGTTTTGAGCGAAGACGCCCTCACAAACGAAATATTCTTTTGCATTATAAACTAGAACAAATCAGATTTTCAAGTTCAGATTCAGTTCGTTGGCCAACTCAAAGACGAACAATAAACTAATGAGTGATCCTCAGTTTCTAGTATTATTTCTTTAATGAAAATTAGAGTTTATTTTTAACAAAAGTTTTCAATTGTTGTTTTAATTACATTTGAGAGTAAACTCAAATCAAAACAGTTAATATTATATTAAAAATGTTAGTATAATCATATTAGTTTAATCATATTATTGGATGTTGAGTTCATGTTGTCTAGCTCAATTATCTTCGTGGCGTGTATTCGATATTATTGTTCTATTTATATTAAAAATAAATTGTTATAATGATTTTATTAATAGAACCACTTCTTTACAGTTATAAATGGAGTTTTAGGCTTAGATAATTGAGTTATAGGTATAGCTAGAGATTTTAACGCAAGAGCGAGATGAATACAAGATTAAAGCAGAATCTACGTAAAACCAACATGAGTTGCTCAAGAAAATAGACGATTTGATGCAAATAAATCAAATACTCGAGTTGCAACTTGTTCAGTAAGATCCTGAAGATGTTAATATTTTGAAAGCCTAAATATCAGAAAAAGATCAACAGCTTTAGTAATTGAGCATTGATTATGAGGAGCTATCACATTCATACCAGAATCTTCTGTAAAATCAACAGTTTACTGATCCTGTTAACGATCAGTGCCTTACCGAGCAGTTGATTGCCCTATAGCAAGAGGTAAATCATTTGAGCCTTTAAAACGAGGATTTAAAGTAAAAACTCACTTCATCTCTCTCCCAACCTCTTTCGAACGAGATTTAAGCTTTGCAATAAAATATTTCTTAATTAAAAGAGTAAAATAATTAATTATAAGTTAACAATGAACAACTGGTAATTGACAACAATCAGTTTTAAGATGATAATGAATAACTAACTTCAAACATGGAACAACTGTAAAATGACAATCAATAACTATAAAAGAACATTAAGGAACTAAACGCCATCACTCAACAGCAAGAAACGAAAATAAATAAATCAAATTCCCAAATCCTCAAAATCCTGAAAATAATCGACGAGAAAAACGAGACCATAAACGCACTAAAAAGTGAAAGTAGAAAACTCAAAACTCTCTTTGAAAAACAAAACGAAAGGGAAAACCAGAACTTTGAACAAATCAAAAGCCTCGAGTGCGAAGTGGGAGAATTGAAAGTACAAATCGAATCACTAAACCAAAGTATCGCCATACACCAAAAGACAGAATAAAATGATACAGAACACAACACAGAAAATGAACAAAAATAAAATGATGATGGAAACGAAAAATAACAATTCGGAGCTGCAGAAACACTAAGAGCATGCTCCAGAAACCTGCAAAGACTGAAAGAGTGAATACAAGAAATTAATTCAAATGTTTAGAAAATCAATCATAAATGCAATATTGTAAATAATTTGAAAATACACAATATTCACATAATAATACATATAATTAAATATTTACACATATCACACCACAAAATAAAATCATCCACACCGCTTCATGTAAATGACTCTTGTAGAAGATCTCAAAGAACCTCTATCTGCAGCAAATATCCCACACGAATATAAACGTCTGCCACAAACTCAACGTGGTTACTCCAACGAATACGATCAAAACTTCTTAAAAAGAATGGTCGGCCCACATGTAAATTCTTATAATTTCTTCCTTCAAGAAGGTTTGAATAACATCATCAAGTATGCTGAACCATACACTTTCACACTGTCTGGGTTCACCGTTCCTCTCACATTCACTCTTAAAAACCTAAAAATAGGTACTCCACAATATCAATGTGGAAATGAAACACTTCCACTAACTCCACAAATTTCTCGCGAATAATCTATCTCTTACACAGCACCAATGGTAGCAGAAATAGAAACTGTTATGGGTGGTTAAAAATTCAGCTTTGTTCAACCACTAGGTATTATCCCAATCATGGTTGGTTCAACTGCATGTGTGTTACACAACAAAACACCAGAACAAAAAATAATGCTTAGAGAAGACGAAAGAGAAGCAGGCGGTTATTTCCTCTCTAACGGAACAGAACGTTTAATTAGAATGGTAGTCGTTCCAAAGCATCTTGCTTGTTAGAATATGCAACGTTCAGCCTATTTGAAACGTGGTTCTGCGTTCACAGAATACGCTGTAAGCTTCAGAGATCGTAGAGACGATTGCAGAAGCTAAACTATCGTTCTTCATGCTTTGAAAGACGGATCTTGCTCTGTTAGAATATTAATTGAAAAAAGAGAATACTTTATACCATTGTGCTTACTTCTCAAAGCTATCAAACCAACTACAGATTGGGAAATTTATAACTAAATTGTCAATAATGAATCTGAAGTTTACATTATCGAACGTGTTGAAATGATGCTTAGAGACTTCCATTAAATGAAGCTGCACACTACAAATGATGCATTGGCTTATTTAGGTAGCTCTTTCAGAAATATTTGTTATAGACATAGATCTGATCTATCAGATGTTTAAGTCGGCGAGATCTTATTACAACGTCACGTATTTTTCTCAATAAACAATAAACAAAAATTTGACTTACTTTGCAACATGGCTAGACGTTTGTACTTATTTACTGATAATCAATTGATCCAAGATAATCAGGATTCGACAGCCAATCACGATGTTCTCCTACCAGGACATTTATTCACCGCATTCATGTCTGAAAATATTGAAACATTTTTGCAAGGTGCTTCATTTGCTTGTATGAAGCATCACAAAGAAGGAAAATTCGAATATTCTGAAGAATTTTTCAAGAAGAAGGGCGTTTTTAAGTCATAAGTAATTGAACAAAAGTTCAAATCTCTTATTTCAACAGGTAACCTTCTTTCAGCTTCAGGTTTAGATCTTTTGTAACAAGATTCATTCTCAGTTACTGCCGATCGTTTGAACTTCGTTAGATTCATGGCTCACTTCCGTTCAATCCACAGAGGTAAATTCTTCGCAGAAATGAAGACTACAGCAGTTAGAAAGATGCTTCCAGAAAGCTATGGCTTTTTGTGCCCAGTTCATACTCCAGATGGTGCCCCATGCGGTCTCTTGAACCACTTGGGTTACGCTTGTAGCGTTGTTCATGCTAATGATACTATCAAGGACGAAATATTGATGAAATAACTGATGACTCATGGTGTTGGTATGAAAACTGATAATTCCATCCCAGTTATGTTAAATGGTAAAATAATTGGTGAAATTGATAATGACGAAGCCCAACAATTAGTCCATTACCTGAGACAGCTTAAATGCAGTGGCTAGATCAATAATACTACTGAGATAGCACTTGTACCAGGAAATAACAAATTCCAATTGTTCCCACAACTTACCATAATCACCAAGAATTCCAGATATACCAGACAGGTGTTTAACTTGGCCTAATAAAAAGTTGAGCAAATTTCACCTTTTGAACAACTTTTCTTGGACATCTAGATTTTCGATAACGAATTCAATCCATAAACAACTCATTAAGAGCTCTCTCCAATCACTATGCTCTCTACCGTTGCTTCACTCGTTCCATTCCCAGATCACAACCAGTCTCCAAGAAACATGTACGAGTGCCAGATGCTCAAGCAAACTATGGGTTTCCCAGCCAGATCCATAGGTTATAGAACGGATTCCAAGAACTACAGAATCCTCACTCCTCAGAGACCTGTGGTCCACACCTGCAGTCACGGTATGGGCGGCTTCGACTCCCATCCAACTGGAACTAACGCCGTTGTTGCCGTTCTGAGCTATTCAGGTTATGATATGGAAGACGCCTGCTTGATCAACAAGTCCTCTCTCGAAAGAGGTTTGTTCAACGGAACTGTTTACCAGTGCGAGGACATTGATCTTGTCGACGACCTTGGTTTGAGCAAGAACTCCGAGGCTTTCGCCTACTTCAAATCTGACGGTACAAAGGACTACATTGACGCCGACGGCCTTCCAAAAATAGGCTCAGTCATCACCACGAACGACTGCATATGCCAGTATTATGATCCAACCTCGAACAAAATCAGGGAGAAGCACTATGAAAGCAGAGAAATCGGTATTGTCGAGAAAGTCATCGTAACCAGAGACAACACGATCAAGCTTCCAACCAGGTGCAAGATCATCATCAGACACGACAGATCACCAATCATCGGCGACAAGTTCGCTTCCAGGCACGGTCAGAAGGGTACTCTTGGTATTAAGTTCCACGGCAGAGACATGCCATTCTCTCACTTCACAGGCATTGCTCCGGATCTCATCATCAACCCACACGCCTTCCCCTCCCGTATGACAATTGGTATGTTGCTCGAATCCCTCGGTGGAAAGCTGAGCTCGCACACCGGTAAGGACACGGACGCAACCCCGTTCCAATATTCAGCTGAGCACAGAGCCCTGGACGTCCTCGGTAACCAACTTGAGCAGTACGGCTTCTGCAAGTACGGCTCTGACATAATGTACTCCGGCGTAACCGGAGAGATGATGCCAGTCTCCATCTTCATCGGCGTCGTCTACTACCAGAGACTCCGTCACATGGTCAACGACAAGTACCAGGTGAGAGGAACCGGTAAAGTAGACCAGGTTACCCACTAGCCCATCAAGGGTCGTAAGCGCGGAGGCGGTACCAGATTCGGTGAAATGGAAAGGGACGCGCTACTCGCCCACGGAACTCAACAACTCCTCAGAGGAAGACTGTGCACAGATTCGGACGCACAAGTGTTCAGGGTCTGCGAGAAGTGCGGAAACATCCTGAATCAACAGAGCGATAACTGCTCCCTTTGCGGAGGAGAACTCAGAAAGATCGTCATGCCGAACGTAACCGGCGTTCTCATCGGAGAACTCGCGGGAATGGGCGTGTTTATGGGTGTCGGTCTGCAGTGAACGATTCAATTGATTATTTTAATTAATAAATAGATAAATTTGTTTTTGATATATTGGATTGTATGTTAATGTTAAATTGAGATAGAACATAAATTACTAAATATCAATGATTATTTTCTCTTTGATACCAAATATTCAATAATTTACTCAATTTTCTTATCTTGTAACTTAATTACTTTTAATGATTTTGATCTTCTAATGATTTGGCTCAAATCAAATTATAAATATAATATCTCATTCAACATCCAGCAGCCGACCAGACATTAGACAAATTTCCGCAACTCATTTGCAAATTTCCGTTCAAGTAATTTGAGCTTGATAAAGAATTAAAAAACTGTTATGTCCCATAGTTTTGTCCAACAACAACGCCTAATTTTGAACCAGTAATGCGCACAAACTGAATATTAGTTTATATTAAATATATTTTTGATGAACAGAGTCCTACTATTCCACCGACTTGTTCCATACCCGTAATATTTGAATTAGTAATCGAAGAATTCAGAATCGAAGTATTGGCACTGTTATATAAGGACCCACAGAAACCGCCAACATAATATGCAAACATGTTATTTATGTAACTTTCAGCCACCGTGGTGTTTATAATAGAGCAATTTCTCGCTGCTTAAATTCCTACAATAGAACCGACATAAGCACCATCATTAGAGTTTAGGCTCACAAAAGTCTTTACATTTAACAATTCTGCGTAAATAGATTTTTCAAGAACGCCAACTAATCCAAACCCCCAAATGTATGTACCCTAAACTGATAAAATTACTGATACATTAATAATGGATGTATTTCCATAATTCCATCCTATAAGACCCAACCTATTAAACTATATAGTTGTGCTTATCACATTTTGCTGTAGACACACGTTCGATATCATAATACTGCTGAAATTTGAAAATACATATCCAACAAGAAAACCTGATTTACAAACATAGCTGGTGCTGAAATTTTGGTAAGAATCTAAAATTATATTAGTTGCGCTTAAAATAGATGCATTATTAATATATGCGATTATTCCACCAAATAAGTAATAATTAGATAATGAAGATGCTGTGGAACCAAGGAGTAAAAAATTGGAAGATAATCCAATAATAACTGCAAGATTAGTGATCTTAAAAGTACTTACTGTTGTAATAGCGCTCCCAAACAAATATGACGAACCATTTCCTACATTGTACATAATTGGTTGAAAACTGATCTGATTCACACTTATAGTTGCTGAATTAACATTTATTCCAACCATTGCAACAGTACTAGTACTCACAAAAGATCCAAGAATCTGATAGCCAGAAATATTCAAAACTCCATTAATATTATTGATTAACGTAATATTTCCACTAGAAAGAGCGAATGATAAATTAACAAGTAAATTGGTTATATTCGCACTTGTTGAAGAAGAAGTTAAGATATTTAACTAAGCTGTATTAACTGTAAGTTGACTTCCTGATTTAGAGATAATATTCATTTGATTAATTGAGACTGAAGTACTTGATGATATAATTAATGAGCCGCCGTTCAAATTCTATGTTCCAAATTGTATTTTTATATTTGTAAACGTGTTCTGAGATTAAAATATTGGATTCACTGTTGATGTATAAACATTGTCGGAAATGTCTATGTATGCGTTTTATATAATAGTAGCTGTGTTAAATACATAACCAGAACTGAAATCATTTGAACTACATATTTAATTCGTTATACTATTTATATTGAAGTTGGAAATAAATGTATCAATGCTTTCACATTGGATATTCACGTTATTTATAATATATTTAATTTATTAACAAGAATTGTAAACTACCTATTGGCCAGATGGACATTAACAACTTCCACTGATTATTTACTAACCTATTATTTAATCACAAGTACAAATATTATTTACCAAAGTTGAATTAACTGGACATTAACATATATTTGAAATATTTAATGCATATTATCCACAAACACATTCTCCGTTATTAACAAAAGCTCCTGTGGTTTGGCACTAACACGCACCATTGTTAATAACTTAGCCAGTTATTAAATTACAAACACATTCATTATTTACTATTAATGAGTTACTTGGACATGTGCAAATGTTTCCCTCTAACGAAGAATAAGTTGGACAAACACACTAGTTTCCTAAAATATACGAATTAATATTTGAACATGAACATATTCCATTTATTAAATTAGCACCACTTGGACAGCTACACTAATTTGATATATTTAGACTATTTACTCCACATGTACAAACGTTGTTATCTACAAATGCACCAGATGTTGAACATAGACATTATCCATTTTGCATTATTTATCCGCTTATAGAGCAAACACAAGCAGTTCCAATAACATTTGAGTTTGGTGGACAAACACAAGAACCAGATTATACAACTGAATTTATGTTCGTGCACTGACAGATTCCATTTATACTTTGTTAACCAGTAATAGCACAAGTAACTTGAAAACAAGAGCCATTTATTATAGAGTAACCGTAATTACTGGTGCAGTTTAGTTATTACGTAATATTATCGACTAATTATTTCTGTTATTCAATTATATAATTATTATATTACAATGAATGATTCATATCCAATAATTATTGGGATAAATTTTGAATAGTAGTATTAAACAAGGAAATATTGTAAAATATTCTCCAATCAAGAACTGTGGTATTCCACAGTAAATTTTCATCAGCTTGAACCTATGCTGTTATTATATCCTATCTAATATCAGTAATATTTGAAAATATTCTATTGTCCAAAATTGTTGTGTTTATTAACAAGTTATAATCAGATTTGGAATAATTTGATAGTATTCTGTTTTCAATTTCCGTAATATTACTTTAATAATTCTAATCTATTATTACAAGTTAATATTCGATATTTTCAATAGTTTATTCAAAAAGTGATATCTATTCACTAATATTACAATTTGCTTAAATATTCATATTATTTATGGATTCTAAAATGTTAATGCATTTAGTAATATTTAGTAAATAACCATGCACACAAATACATTAATTATTAACATATTCAAAAGGATATATACATTGATACATCCCATTAATCATTTCGCTATATTGCAACATATCACTACATAACCCATATATCACAGATTATTCGTTGCATATATCACACTTAATTGATTCATTACCTGCTAATATTATTTGAACACTTTTCTATCCAAAACGTGAAGTTTGATCAACACATGTATCAAACTAAGAAATGTTCAGTGTTATATCAACAAATACAATTGATGCAATATAACCGTTGTTTGCACTTTGTATTAGATTACTTCCTGTTAATTTACATTAATTTATAATATATGTTATAGAAAGCTATTTAATAACATTAGTTAATCCAGATGAATTCATACTACTTATTCTATACTATATAAAAGATTATTGAACAATAAAACTCTATTTAGGTTCAATTATCACACCAGATATTTGCTGCCCAGAAGCTATAAATACTAAATTACAGCTTTAAACTTCTATATCACAATATATACAAAGTAAAGCTCCTGTAAATACTGAAAACTGTATCGAAATATTAATATTTGAATTTATAATAATTTATGAGTTTATGCTGAATCCAAATAGGGCAAATGTATTATCTAAAACATTATTAACAGATATGTCGATTTGTGATTATTGTGTCACATTTGTATAAATGAACAAGTTTATATTATTAGATTTTTATGTTAGGTAAATATTATCTTTTAAATTTATACTATTCAACTATGTTAATTTATAACAATAGTTATATTACTTATTGTCCACTAAAATATTATTAATACATTGCAAATTATTTTGTTATATTTGTTTAAAGACTATGATAGAAGATATCATAATTTTAAAAATAATAAAAGAAAGTACTTTCAGATATAAACACAACGATCATTACAGTATATTGCAATAAATGAGAGTTAATATATGCACAGCCAAATATCTGCGAATTAGTTAATTGAAATAACGTTTCGGAGCGGGAAGCGTCAATTGATATGAAGCACAAAGGTCACTATGGTACAAATAAGAGAATATGTTTGACTGATATTCAAAATGACCTATACAATTAATATTACAAAATATTTTGTGCTATATGTCTGTGGACTAATTGGTAGTAAAACTAGCAGAAGCCGAGTCAACTCGCTATAATGCACAAATAACACCCATATTGCAAATGGAATCAACGTATATATATGACAAACTTATTGAACTGTAATTATCAAACTATTATTCAATATTGAGCGCCATCACAAGTATTATATCTAATTCAACTATTTTCAGAATCATAACCGGGAATAGTAATATTTTGTGTCAAATTAAACGACTCATTTAAAATGATAACCCGTAGAAATTTAACGAACTGCGGACACATTTGCTAGTTTAGACGCGAATGTGTAATGCCCCCACGTTATAAGTGAAGCAGAGTATAACCTAAATATATCTAATTCCTTAACTGTAACTGTAACCGTCAACCAAAATATTACTAAATATTGTTTATAATATTGAGAGTTTAACCCATTCGTTTACAGCGAACACTTATCGTTCACAAATTTCCAAAACGAAATTCGAGGTTTGGTTGTATAAATTAGAAAAAGTATTCAAAAAGTAATTCATTCCAAATTGTACATCGTTGCATTTATGATATTATATTGTAATACAAAGATTTTAATAAATAACTGTAAATATCAAAGCAGATGTTTCTACATGATTGCGATTATAGAAATAGATCACCTATACACCGCTTAAACTCATTCTGATTCGATATTACCAAATATATCGCTGCGCAGTAACCTCGTGAACGAGACTACTGTCCACTGTATCCATCCGACTAAGAGTAATATTCTTCAAAGCAGAGTTTATGGGATTAATTATACAGACGGCGAAGCTACCGCGCAGAGAATCAGCTTTATACTCTTTTAATACTAGTGCGCGCATAAATAATCTTTGATATCAGTATATTGCAATAAATGAGAGTTAATATATGCACAGCCAAATATCTGCGAATTAGTTAATTGAAATAACGTTTCGGAGCGGGAAGCGTCAATTGATATGAAGCACAAAGGTCACTATGGTACAAATAAGAGAATATGTTTGACTGATATTCAAAATGACCTATACAATTAATATTACAAAATATTTTGTGCTATATGTCTGTGGACTAATTGGTAGTAAAACTAGCAGAAGCCGAGTCAACTCGCTATAATGCACAAATAACACCCATATTGCAAATGGAATCAACGTATATATATGACAAACTTATTGAACTGTAATTATCAAACTATTATTCAATATTGAGCGCCATCACAAGTATTATATCTAATTCAACTATTTTCAGAATCATAACCGGGAATAGTAATATTTTGTGTCAAATTAAACGACTCATTTAAAATGATAACCCGTAGAAATTTAACGAACTGCGGACACATTTGCTAGTTTAGACGCGAATGTGTAATGTCCCCACGTTATAAGTGAAGCAGAGTATAACCTAAATATATCTAATTCCTTAACTGTAACTGTAACCGTCAACCAAAATATTACTAAATATTGTTTATAATATTGAGAGTTTAACCCATTCGTTTACAGCGAACACTTATCGTTCACAAATTTCCAAAACGAAATTCGAGGTTTGGTTGTATAAATTAGAAAAAGTATTCAAAAAGTAATTCATTCCAAATTGTACATCGTTGCATTTATGATATTATATTGTAATACAAAGATTTTAATAAATAACTGTAAATATCAAAGCAGATGTTTCTACATGATTGCGATTATAGAAATAGATCACCTATACACCGCTTAAACTCATTCTGATTCGATATTACCAAATATATCGCTGCGCAGTAACCTCGTGAACGAGACTACTGTCCACTGTATCCATCCGACTAAGAGTAATATTCTTCAAAGCAGAGTTTATGGGATTAATTATACAGACGGCGAAGCTACCGCGCAGAGAATCAGCTTTATACTCTTTTAATACTAGTGCGCGCATAAATAATCTTTGATATCAGTATATTGCAATAAATGAGAGTTAATATATGCACAGCCAAATATCTGCGAATTAGTTAATTGAAATAACGTTTCGGAGCGGGAAGCGTCAATTGATATGAAGCACAAAGGTCACTATGGTACAAATAAGAGAATATGTTTGACTGATATTCAAAATGACCTATGCAATTAATATTACAAAATATTTTGTGCTATATGTCTGTGGACTAATTGGTAGTAAAACTAGCAGAAGCCGAGTCAACTCGCTATAATGCACAAATAACACCCATATTGCAAATGGAATCAACGTATATATATGACAAACTTATTGAACTGTAATTATCAAACTATTATTCAATATTGAGCGCCATCACAAGTATTATATCTAATTCAACTATTTTTTCAGAATCATAACTGAATAGTAATATTTTTTGTGTCAAATTAAAACGACTCATTTAAAATGATAACTCGTAGAAATTTAACGAACTGCGACACATTTGCTAGCTTAGGACGCGAATGTGTATCGTCCCCACGTTATAAGTGAAGCAGAGTATAACCTAAATATATCTAATTTCTTAACTGTAACTGTAACCGTCAACCAAAAATATTACTAAATATTGTTTATAATATTGAGAGTTTAACCTATTCGTTTACAGCGAACACTTATCGTTCACAAATTTCCAAAACGAAATTGAGGTTTGGTTGTATAAATTAGAAAAAGTATTCAAAAAGTAATTGGTTCCAAATTGTACATCGTTGCATTTATGATATTATATTGTAATACAAAAGATTTTAATAAATAACTGTAAATATCAAAGCAGATGTTTTTACATGATTGCGATTATAGAAATAGATCACCTATACACCGCTTAAACTCATTCTGATTCGGATTATTACCAAATATATCAAGTTGCAACCTCGTGAACGAGACTACTGTCCCACTGTATCCATCCGACTAAGAGTAATATTCTTCAAAGCAGAGTTTATGGGATTAATTATACAGACGGCGAAGCTACCGCGCAGAGAATCAGCTTTATACTCTTTTAATACTAGTGCGCGCATAAATAATCTTTGATATCAGTATATTGCAATAAATGAGAGTTAATATATGCACAGCCAAATATCTGCGAATTAGTTAATTGAAATAACGTTTCGGAGCGGGAAGCGTCAATTGATATGAAGCACAAAGGTCACTATGGTATAAATAAGAGAATATGTTTGACTGATATTCAAAATGACCTATACAATTAATATTACAAAATATTTTGTGCTATATGTCTGTGGACTAATTGGTAGTAAAACTAGCAGAAGCCGAGTCAACTCGCTATAATGCACAAATAACACCCATATTGCAAATGGAATCAACGTATATATATGACAAACTTATTGAACTGTAATTATCAAACTATTATTCAATATTGAGCGCCATCACAAGTATTATATCTAATTCAACTATTTTCAGAATCATAACCGGGAATAGTAATATTTTGTGTCAAATTAAACGACTCATTTAAAATGATAACCCGTAGAAATTTAACGAACTGCGGACACATTTGCTAGTTTAGACGCGAATGTGTAATGCCCCCACGTTATAAGTGAAGCAGAGTATAACCTAAATATATCTAATTCCTTAACTGTAACTGTAACCGTCAACCAAAATATTACTAAATATTGTTTATAATATTGAGAGTTTAACCCATTCGTTTACAGCGAACACTTATCGTTCACAAATTTCCAAAACGAAATTCGAGGTTTGGTTGTATAAATTAGAAAAAGTATTCAAAAAGTAATTCATTCCAAATTGTACATCGTTGCATTTATGATATTATATTGTAATACAAAGATTTTAATAAATAACTGTAAATATCAAAGCAGATGTTTCTACATGATTGCGATTATAGAAATAGATCTCCTATACACCGCTTAAACTCATTCTGATTCGATATTACCAAATATATCGCTGCGCAGTAACCTCGTGAACGAGACTACTGTCCACTGTATCCATCCGACTAAGAGTAATATTCTTCAAAGCAGAGTTTATGGGATTAATTATACAGACGGCGAAGCTACCGCGCAGAGAATCAGCTTTATACTCTTTTAATACTAGTGCGCGCATAAATAATCTTTGATATCAGTATATTGCAATAAATGAGAGTTAATATATGCACAGCCAAATATCTGCGAATTAGTTAATTGAAATAACGTTTCGGAGCGGGAAGCGTCAATTGATATGAAGCACAAAGGTCACTATGGTATAAATAAGAGAATATGTTTGACTGATATTCAAAATGACCTATACAATTAATATTACAAAATATTTTGTGCTATATGTCTGTGGACTAATTGGTAGTAAAACTAGCAGAAGCCGAGTCAACTCGCTATAATGCACAAATAACACCCATATTGCAAATGGAATCAACGTATATATATGACAAACTTATTGAACTGTAATTATCAAACTATTATTCAATATTGAGCGCCATCACAAGTATTATATCTAATTCAACTATTTTCAGAATCATAACCGGGAATAGTAATATTTTGTGTCAAATTAAACGACTCATTTAAAATGATAACCCGTAGAAATTTAACGAACTGCGGACACATTTGCTAGTTTAGACGCGAATGTGTAATGTCCCCACGTTATAAGTGAAGCAGAGTATAACCTAAATATATCTAATTCCTTAACTGTAACTGTAACCGTCAACCAAAATATTACTAAATATTGTTTATAATATTGAGAGTTTAACCCATTCGTTTACAGCGAACACTTATCGTTCACAAATTTCCAAAACGAAATTCGAGGTTTGGTTGTATAAATTAGAAAAAGTATTCAAAAAGTAATTCATTCCAAATTGTACATCGTTGCATTTATGATATTATATTGTAATACAAAGATTTTAATAAATAACTGTAAATATCAAAGCAGATGTTTCTACATGATTGCGATTATAGAAATAGATCACCTATACACCGCTTAAACTCATTCTGATTCGATATTACCAAATATATCGCTGCGCAGTAACCTAGTGAACGAGACTACTGTCCACTGTATCCATCCGACTAAGAGTAATATTCTTCAAAGCAGAGTTTATGGGATTAATTATACAGACGGCGAAGCTACCGCGCAGAGAATCAGCTTTATACTCTTTTAATACTAGTGCGCGCATAAATAATCTTTGATATCAGTATATTGTAATAAATGAGAGTTAATATATGCACAGCCAAATATCTGCGAATTAGTTAATTGAAATAACGTTTCGGAGCGGGAAGCGTCAATTGATATGAAGCACAAAGGTCACTATGGTATAAATAAGAGAATATGTTTGACTGATATTCAAAATGACCTATACAATTAATATTACAAAATATTTTGTGCTATATGTCTGTGGACTAATTCAGTAAAACTAGCAGAAGCCGAGTCAACCTGCTATACACAAATAACACCCATATTGCAAAATGGAATCAACGTATATATGACAAACTTATTGAACTGTAATTATCAAACTATTATTCAATATTGAGCGCCATCACAAGTATTATATCTAATTCAACTATTTTCAGAATCATAACTGGGAATAGTAATATTTTGTGTCAAATTAAACGTGACCTATTTAAAATGATAACCTGTAGAAATTTAATCTAGAACTGCGGACACATTTGCTAGTTTAGACGCGAATGTAATGTCCCCACGTTATAAGTGAAGCAGAGTATAACCCAAATATATTCACCTCTTAACTGTAACTGTAACCGTCAACCAAAATATTACTAAATATTGTTTATAATATTGAGTTTAACCTATCTGTTTACAGCGAACACTTATCGTTCACAAATTTCCAAAACGAAATTCGAGGTTTGGTTGTATAAATTAGGAAAAAGTATTCAAAAAGTAATTCATTCCAAATTGTACATCGTTGCATTTATGATATTATATTGTAATACAAAAGATTTTAATAAATAACTGTAAATATCAAAGCAGATTTACATGATTGCGATTATAGAAATAGATCACCTATACACCGCTTTCTAAACTCATTCTGATTCGATATTACCAAATATATCGCTGCGCAGTAACCTCGTGAACGAGACTACTGTCCACTGTATCCATCCGACTAAGAGTAATATTCTTCAAAGCAGAGTTTATGGGATTAATTATACAGACGGCGAAGCTAATGCGCAGAGAATCAGCTTTATACTTTAATACTAGTGCATAACAATCTTTGATATCAGTATATTGCAATAAATGAGAGTTAATATATGCACAGCCAAATATTCATGAATTAGTTAATTGAAATAACGTTTCGAGCGGGAAGCGTCAATTGGATATGTGAAGCACAAAGGTCACTATGGTATAAATAAGAGAATATGTTTGACTGATATTCAAAATGACCTATACAATTAATATTACAAAATATTTTGTGTTATATAGCCTGTGGACTAATTGCAGTAAACTAGCAGAAGCCGAGTCAACTCGCTATAATGCACAAATAACAATCTACATTGCAAAATGGAATCAACGTATATATATGACAAAACTTATTGAACTGTAATTATCAAACTATTATTCAATATTGAGCGCCATCACAGTATTATATCTAATTCAACTATTTTCAGAATCATAACCGGGAATAGTAATATTTTGTGTCAAATTAAACGACTCATTTAAAATGATAACCCGTAGAAATTTAACGAACTGCGGACACATTTGCTAGTTTAGACGCGAATGTAATGTCCCCACGTTATAAGTGAAGCAGAGTATAACCTAAATATATCTAATTCCTTAACTGTAATCTGTAACTGTCAACCAAAATATTACTAAATATTGTTTATAATATTGGAGAGTTTAACCCATCTGTTTACAGCGAACACTTATCGTTCACAAATTTCCAAAACAAATTCGAGGTTTGCCAGATAAATTAGGAAAAAGTATTCAAAAGTAATTCATTCCAAATTGTACATCGTTGCATTTATGATATTATATTGTAATACAAGATTTTAATAATAACTGTAATATCAAAGCAGATGTTTCTACATGATTGTGATTATAGAAATAGATCACCTATACACTGCTTAAACTCATTCTGATTCGATATACAATATATCGCTGCGCAGTAACCTCGTGAACGAGACCTGGTCCACTGTATCCCATCCGACTAAGAGTAATATTCTTCAAAGCAGAGTTTATGGATTAATTACAGACGGCGAAGCTACCGCGCAGAGAATCAGCTTTATACTCTTTTAATACTAGTGCAAAGCGCATAAATAATCTTTTGATATCAGTATATTGCAATAAATGAGAGTTAATATATGCACAGCCAAATATCTGCGAATTAGTTAATTGAAATAACGTTTCGAGCGGGAAGCGTCAATTGATATGAAGTAATGTGCTGGTCAGTCTATAGCAAATAAGAGAAGAAATAACGGATATTCAAAATGACCTATACAATTAATATTACAAAAATATTTTGTGCTATATGTCTGTGGACTAATTGGTAGTAAAACGGCAGAAGCTGAGTCAACCTGCTATAATGCACACAAATAACACCCATATTGCAAATGGAATCAACGTATATATATGACAACTTATTGAACTGTAATTATCAAACTATTATTCAATATTGAGCGCCATCACAAGTATTATATCTAATTCAACTATTTTCAGAATCATAACCGAATAAACGCAATATTTTGTGTCAAATTAAACGACTCATTTAAAATGATAACCCGTAGAAATTTAACGAACTGCGGATACATTTAGTTTAGACGCGAATGTAATGTCCCCACGTTATAAGTGAAGCAGAGTATAACCTAAATATATCTAATTCCTAACTGTAATCAAAATCGTCAACCAAAATATTACTAAATATTGTTTATAATATTGAGAGTTTAACCACGTCTCGTTTGCAGTGAGCTAATACTTATCGTTCACAAATTTCCCAAAACGAACAGGTTTGGTTGTATAAATTAGAAAAAGTATTCAAAAAGTAATTCATTCCAAATTGTACATCAAGTTGTAATAAGTGATATTATATTGTAATACAAAGATTTTAATAAATAACTGTAAATATCAAAGCAGATGTTTCTACATGATTGCGATTATAGAAATAGATCACCTATACACCGCTTAGCATTCTGATTCGATATTACCAAATATATTGCTGCGCAGCAACCCCAGAACGAGACTACTGTCCACTGTATCCCATCCGACTAAGAGTAATATCTTCAAAGCAGAGTTTATGGGATTAATTATACAGACGGCGAAGCTACCGCGCGCAGAGAATCAGCTTTATACTCTTTAATACTAGTGCGCGTGCATAAATAATCTTTGATATCAGTATATTGCAATAAATGAGAGTTAATATATGCACAGCCAAATATCTGCGAATTAGTTAATTGAAATAACGTTTCGGAGCGGGAAGCGTCAATTGATATGAAGCACAAAGGTCACTATGGTACAAATAAGAGAATATGCTTGACTGATATTCAAATGACCTATACAATTAATATTACAAATATTTGAAGTTATATGTCTGTGGACTAATTGGTAGTAAAATTAGCAGAAGCCGAGTCAACTCTCAAGTAAGAATGCACAAATAACACCCATATTGCAAATGTGGAATCAACGTATATATATGACAAACTTATTGAACTTGTAATTATCAAAACTATTATTCAATATTGAGCGCCATCACAAGTATTATATCTAATTCAACTATTTTCTAGAATCATAACCGGGAATAGTAATATTTTGTGTCACTAAACGACTCATTTAAAATGATAACCCGTAGAAATTTAACGAACTGCGGACCACATTTGCCAGTTTAGACGCGAATGTGTAATGTCCCCACGTTATAAGTGAAGCAGAGTATAACCTAAATATATCTAATTTAACTGTAACTGTAACTGTCAAACCAAAATATTAATAAATATTGTTTATAATATTGAGAGTTTAACCTATCGTTTACAGCGAACACTTATCGTTCACAAATTTCCAAACGAAATTCGAGGTTTGGTTGTATAAATTAGAAAAAAAAGTATTCAAAAAGTAATTCATTCCAAATTGTACATCGTTGCATTTGCTTATATTATATTGCAATACAAAGATTTTAATACAACTGTGTAAATATCAAAGCAAGATGTTTTCTACAGATTGCATTATAGAAATAGATCACCTATACACCGCTTAAATCATCTTGATTCGATATTACCAAATATATCGTTGCAGTAACCTCGTGAACGAGACTACGTCCACTGTATCCATCCGACTAAGAGTAATATCTCAAAGCAGAGTTTATGGGATTAATTATACAGACGGCGAAGCTACCGCGCAGAGAATCAGCTTTATACTCTTTTTAATACTAGTGCGCGCATAAATAATCTTGATATCAGTATATTGGGTAATAAATGAGAGTTAATATATGCACAGCCAAATATCTATGACTAGTTAATTGAAATAACGTTTCTGGAGCGGGAAGCGTCAATTGATATGAAGCACAAAGGTCACTATGGTATAAATAAGAGAATATGTTTTGACTGATATTCAAAATGACCTATACAATTAATATTACAAAATATTTTGTGCTATATGTCTGTGGACTAATTGGTAGTAAAACTAGCAGAAGCCGAGTCAACCTGCTATAATGCACAAATAAATACTCCATATTGCAAATGGAATCAACGTATATATATGACAAACTTATTGAACTGTAATTATCAAACTATTATTCAATATTGAGCGCTATCACAAGTATTATATCTAATTCAACTATTTTCAGAATCATAACCGGGAATAGTAATATTTTGTGTCAAATTAACGACTCATTTAAAATGATAACCCGTAGAAATTTAACGAACTGCGATCACACATTCAAGGTTGCTGGGCTAGACGCGAATGTGTAATGTCCCCACGTTATGAAGCAGAGAGTATAACCTAAATATATCTAATTCCTAACTGTAACTGTAACCGTCAACCAAAAATATTACTAAATATTGTTTATAATATTGAGAGTTTAACCCATCTGTTTACAGCGAACACTTATCGTTCACAAATTTCCAAACGAAATTCGAGGTTTGGTTGTATAAATTAGAAAAAGTATTCAAAAAGTAATTCATTCCAAATTGTACATCGTTGCATTTATGATATTATATTGTAATACAAAGATTTTAATAAATAACTGTAAATATCAAAGCAGATGTTTCACATGATTGCGATTATAGAAATAGATCACCTATACACCGCTTCTTAAACTCATTCTGATTCGATATTACCAAATATATCGCTGCGCAGTAACCTCGTGAACGAGACTACTGTCCACTGTATCCATCCGACTAAGAGTAATATTATTCTTCAAAGCAGAGTTTATGGATTAATTATACAGATTTATGAAGCTACTGCGCAGAGAATCAGCTTATACTTCTTTAATACTAGTGCGCGCATAAATAATCTTTTGATATCAGTATATTGCAATAAATGAGAGTTAATATATGCACAGCCAAATATCTGCGAATTAGTTAATTGAAATAACGTTTCGGAGCGGGAAGCGTCAATTGATATGAAGCACAAAGGTCACTATGGTATAAATAAGAGAATATGTTTGACTGATATTCAAATGACTCATACAATTAATATTACAAAATATTTTGTGCTATATGTCTGTGGACTAATTGGTAGTAAAACTAGCAGAAGCCGAGTCAACTCGCTATAATGCACAAATAACACCCATATTGCAAATGGAATCAACGTATATATATGACAAAACTTATTGAACTGTAATTATCAAACTATTATTCAATATTGAGCGCCATCACAAAGTATTATATCTAATTCAACTATTTTCAGAATCATAAACTGGGAATAGTAATATTTTGTGTCAAATTAAAACGACTCATTTAAAATGATAACCCGTAGAAATTTAACGAACTGCGACACATTTGCTAGTTTAGGACGCGAATGTGTAATGTCCCCACGTTATAAGTGAAGCAGAGTATAACCTAAATATATCTAATTCCTTAACTGTAACTGTAACTGTCAACCAAAAATATTACTAAATATTGTTTATAATATTGAGAGTTTAACCCATTCGTTACAAAGAACACTTATCGTTCACAAATTTCCAAAACGAAACGAGGCTTGGTTGTGGTTAAATTAGAAAAAGTATTCAAAGTAATTCATTCCAAATTGCATCAGTTGCATTTATGATATTATATTGTAATACAAAGATTTTAATAAATAACTGTAAATATCAAAGCAGATAAGCTTTACATGATTGCGACAGAAATAGATCACCATACACCAAGCTTAAACTCATCCTGATTCGGGATATTACCAAATATATCGCCAGCAGCAACCCGTGAACGAGACTACTGTCCACTGTAATCCATCCGACTAAGAGTAATATTCTTCAAAGCAGAGTTTATGGGATTAATTATACAGACGGCGAAGCTAATACCGCGCGCAGAGAATCAGCTTTATACTCTTTAATACTAGTGCGCGCATAAATAATCTTGATATCAGTATATTGCAATAAATGAGAGTTAATATATGCACAGCCAAATATCTGCGAATTAGTTAATTGAAATAACGTTTCGAGCGGGAAGGTCACTGATATGAAGCACAAAGGTCACTATGGTATAAATAAGAGAATATGTTTGACTGATATTCAAAATGACCTATACAATTAATATTACAAAATATTTTGTGCTATATGTCTGTGGACTAATTGGTAGTAAACTAGCAGAAGCCGAGTCAACTGCTATAATGCACACAACACTCCATATTGCAAATGGAATCAACGTATATATATGACAAACTTATTGGAACTGTACTATCAAACTATTATTCAATATTGAGCGCCATCACAAGTATTATATCTTAATTCAACTATTTTCAGAATCATAACCGGGAATAGTAATATTTGTGTCAAATTAACGACTCATTTAAAATGATAAACTGCAGAAATTTAACTAACGAACTGGGCGGACACATTTGCCAGTTTAGACGCGAATGTGTAATGCCCCCACGTTATAAGTGAAGCAGAGTATAACCTAAATATATCTAATTCCTTAACTGTAACTGTAACCGTCAACCAAAAATATTACTAAATATTGCTTATAATATTGAGAGTTTAACCTACTCGTTTACAGCGAACACTTATCGTTCACAATTTCCAAACGAAATTCGAGGTTTGGTTGTATAAATTAGAAAAGTATTCAAAAAGTAATTCATTCCAAATTGTAATATCGTTGCATTTATGATATTATATTGTAATACAAAGATTTTAATAAATAACTGTAAATATCAAAGCAGCGTTTTCTACATGATTGCGATTATAGAAATAGATCACCCATACACCGCTAAACTCATTCTGATTCGATATTACCAAATATATCAAAGGTAGCAGTAACCTCGTGAACGAGACTACTGTCCACATCCATCCGACTAAGAGTAATATTCTTCAAAGCAGAGTTTATGGATTAATTATGCAGACGGCGAAGCTACCGCGTGAGAATCAGCTATTATCTCTTTTAATAGTAATGTGTTCATAAATAATCTTTGATATCAGTATATTGCAATAAAATAGAGTTAATATATCGTAGCCAAATATCTGCGAGTTAGTTAATTAAAATTACGTTTCAGAGCGAGAAGCGTCAGTTGATGGGAACCACTATGGTTACTTTGGTATGAATAAGAGAATGCGTTGGAACGAAATTTAAAAATGACCTATACAATTAACATTACGGGTATTTTGTACTGTATGTCCGCGGACTAATTGGTACTAAAACTAGCGTAAACCGATTCAACTCGTGATGGTGTACAAATAACACCCATATTGTAAATGGAACCAACGTATATATATCACAAACTTATTGAACGATTTCTATTAAACTATTATTTAATATTGAGCGCTATTAAAAATAATATATCTAATTCAATTATTTCTAGAATCATAACTGGGAACTGTAATATTTTAAGTCAAATTAAATGATTCATTTTATATGATAACCCGTAGAGATTTAGCGATCCAGGACACATTTGCCAGCTTAGACGCGAATGTGTAATGCCCTACGTTATAAGTGAAGCAGAGTATAACCTAAATATATCTAATTCTTAACTGCAACTGTAACCGTCAACCAAAATATTACTAAATATTGTTTATAATATTGAGAGTTTAACCCATTCGTTTACAGCGAACACTTATCGTTCACAAATTTCCAAAACGAAATTCGAGGTTTGGTTGTATAAATTAGAAAAAGTATTCAAAAAGTAATTCATTCCAAATTGTACATCGTTGCATTTATGATATTATATTGTAATACAAAGATTTTAATAAATAACTGTAAATATCAAAGCAGATGTTTCTACATGATTGCGATTATAGAAATAGATCACCTATACACCGCTTAAACTCATTCTGATTCGATATTACCAAATATATCGCTGCGCAGTAACCTAGTGAACGAGACTACTGTCCACTGTATCCATCCGACTAAGAGTAATATTCTTCAAAGCAGAGTTTATGGGATTAATTATACAGACGGCGAAGCTACCGCGCAGAGAATCAGCTTTATACTCTTTTAATACTAGTGCGCGCATAAATAATCTTTGATATCAGTATATTGCAATAAATGAGAGTTAATATATGCACAGCCAAATATCTGCGAATTAGTTAATTGAAATAACGTTTCGGAGCGGGAAGCGTCAATTGATATGAAGCACAAAGGTCACTATGGTACAAATAAGAGAATATGTTTGACTGATATTCAAAATGACCTATACAATTAATATTACAAAATATTTTGTGCTATATGTCTGTGGACTAATTGGTAGTAAAACTAGCAGAAGCCGAGTCAACTCGCTATAATGCACAAATAACACCCATATTGCAAATGGAATCAACGTATATATATGACAAACTTATTGAACTGTAATTATCAAACTATTATTCAATATTGAGCGCCATCACAAGTATTATATCTAATTCAACTATTTTCAGAATCATATCCGGGAATAGTAATATTTTGTGTCAAATTAAACGACTCATTTAAAATGATAACCCGTAGAAATTTAACGAACTGCGGACACATTTTACAGTTTAGACGCGAATGTAAATGCCCCCATCGTTGCAAGTGAAGCAGAGTATAACTCTAAATATATCTTAATTCTCGTAGCACTGTAACTGTCAACCAAAATATTACTAAATATTGTTTATAATATTGAGAGTTTAACCCATTCTGCTTTACAGCGAACACTTATCGTCTGGGCAAATTACCAAAACGAAATTCGAGGTTTGGTT